>OMNM01001502.1:324-13105 GCA_900302745.1 Parablennius parvicornis
AGCGCCTGGATCACCAACTTAGGGGGGACGCCGCCCGACGCGTTGGCCACCGTCACGGGGACTCCCGTGGTGAGGATGGGGGAGGAGTTTAACGTCACCTGGCCAAGAGAGTTGGTCATGACCACTGGCATGGCTCGGATCGCTCTGAGGAAGAACAAACATCTAAGTTTGGAGCAGCAACAATAAAACTCAAAAACAACAACCAGCCAAGATGCACTTCAGTCTCATCGCTGCAAGCTTCATGTCACTCACGTCTCCAGGAACCAAAATGCCGTTTTCTCAAAATGTAATTTACATGAAATCAAAAAACATGTTGAACCTTCCAATTAAAGACAGTTCAGAAACAAACTGTAGTTGATGACATTTCTTTTAGTTTCAGCACTTTGGGCCGGTTGCTTCTTTGACCTCTATTTTAGTTTTGAGCCAATTGAACAGATTTACTTGTTTTTAGTTTTCTTCTTTCTGAGTCGTTCTGATTCTTTCCTTTCAGACTCTATCCATCAATACTTTCTGTTGACGGTCCACGTTGAATTTCAAAGAGTAAAACGGGCCAAATATCTTTAAACTGCCAAAACATGTAAAATATAAACACCTAAGATTTGTCAAAAGCTCAATAAAAGCCGGCAGTAATTGAGAAAAAACAACAAAGAGTTAAAAGGATGATACGCTTTGAGCTCTAAACTGTGTGAGAATGTGAGTTTGTGTCTCTCGGTGGGTTTGGTGTGTTGTGGCTCCACTCCTTTGTGTGAACGGCGCGACGAGGAGGACGGAGAGGAAACGGACCTGCTGGCGGGGTTGCTGGGGATGACGGTGACGTAGGTCTGCTGCGGCTGAGTGGTGGCTGGGGAGTTGGCGCCCAGGCTGGCAGGGCCCTGCTGGTGAGCCAGGTGCTGAGCGGACACTAAGGCCTCATTGTCATCCACGTCCTCGCCCTCGTCGTCCTCGATCACCCGGATGTTTTTGGGCATGTCTTTGAACTGGTAGGCCAACCGCTGACCCTCCACTTTGGCCAGGATGCCACGCTGGTAGTAATACCTGAACACACACACACACACACACATTATATAGTCCTATGTCTGTCTCATTTATAAGCATCAACCTGAACGTGCCAACAAGTGTGTGTGTGTGTGTGTGTGTGTGTGTGTGTGTGTGTGTGTGTGTGTGTGTGTGTGTGTGTGTGTGTGTGTGTGTGTGTGTGTGTGTGTGTGTCAGACCTCAGTGCTCGGCCCATGGTCTCATAGTTCATGTCGGGCTTGTTCTTGTGTTTGCCCCACAGCTTGGACACGGCCTTGGAGTCCACCAGTTTGAAGATGCCTTTTTCTCGCTGCATCCACTTGATGTACCTGGGGCAGGTGTTCTTGTCCTGCAGCAGCTCCAGCAGGAACTCCCACAGGTAGGTGGTGTTACCTGCACAACACACCGACCGCACTTTGTGAAAGGCGCAGATCACCGGGTTAAACCTTGTGCACGCTCACGCATGAAGGAAAACAAGCAGCAGCGTCTCAGTGGAGGGAGAACAGGAAGGAAATATTGAGCTGCTCGCTGCACTGGAGAGGAAAAGGCGGGACTGTGTTACAAACCTTTCCCCTCTTTTGACCGCTTCTTGATGCCCAGGTCGAAGGAACCGTTTGAGGCGGGCTGGTGTGTTTTGGGCTTTCGTCCCCCTGCACACACAAACATCAGATATTAGGACATAGGCACTGCTGAAGGTTTTGTGGTGGCTGATCTGAGAGAAACAGGAAGCAGACAGAAAACAAAGTGCTGACTCGGACCTCCTCTCTTCTTCTTGGCGGCAGGTTCACATTCAGGAGGAATGGGGAAGGACTCTTCTTCTATGGTGCCGCACTCTGTAGACACTTCCACCACCGTCTCCATCATGACGTCTTCTGCTGGAGTCACAACAAAACACAGTCTACTTCGGTTTCCACACGGTGGAAAACACAAGACCATGAAGCCTCTATTACTCCGACCTGCAGAGCTGAGAGCAGCTCTCATTAGAGCCACCTTTTTACTGCTGTACATACTCATCTGATTCACTCTTAGTACTTTTCCCATTACTTATTTTAATCTTCATTTATTCTTTATGTATTATCTTTCACTGATTTCAATGCCCCCGTTTTAGTTTTAACTTTTGTGCCTAGTTCCCCATCTTTGTTTGTTTTGATCGTATTTCACCTCTTTGTTTAATTGCTTTTTTAATCTTTGGTCCTTTTAATTATATTTCTCTCGTGTTTCCTCAGTCTCTGCAGCGCTGATTTTCTTTCAGTGTTTAATGTGAAAAGCATGTTGTGCTGTATTATTGTTATATGAAAAGTTCTCTAGAATTAAAAACTGATCGATGACTCATTGATTGTCCAATACCTGTTTCTCACCTGCACACTTTAACCACTCCCGTATAAAAATGGTGCTTTCGAGTCATCAGTCAGGGTCACGTACACCACTCACATACAGCTTTTCATGAGTCTCACAGCTTTGATCCAGTGTTGACTTTGTAGTGATTTTTTTCGTTGGGTGGATAATTTAAAACGAGTCTGGACCAGGAGCGAAACCAGGTGAAACTTAGTCTGGACAGAGGTTTGAGATCATCTGGGTAATTTGCTGAATCCATGTAGCTGAAAACATTAACGACTGAATTAAATAATGTGACTTAGTTACATTTGTCATGATAAGAAATACACTGGAGCGATAATATAACTTTAAACTGAATGACTTTTTTAATATCACTAAACCTGCAGCAAAATGTCAGAAACTGAAGCGATCAATATGCTGATATTAAACAAAGATAAAGCTGAGTAACACTACAATAACCAAACAATAGATCTCTGTGAACGGGCCCCAGTTACTGGCTTGGACTTAATAACAAACCAGAATCAAATGTCAACAGTTATTAATGTTAGGCCTCCGATGATTGGTGAGTTTTACTTGGTAGAAAATGATAGAAAAGTCTTCTAGTGATCAATGATCCAGAATGCTGGATGAAAGACGACGATCGGGCCGGGACACCAGTTCCACAGCTCCGTCTGCCTTCGTGGTCTTATTGTGAGAATGGCCTCGTTGTTTACCTGCTCAGAATAAGAGGTTTGGGCTGTAGAGGTGTGTGTTTACCGGTGCTGCGCTCGTTGTGCAGACCTCCAGGAGACTCCATATGGAGGAGAGCTTCAGCCGCTTCAAACGTCTTGTCGAAGCACACCATGTCATGACTAGTCATCTCCACTGAGAAGAGGGACACACACACGCAGTCGTAAGCTGCTCACCTTCCCTGCTTCCTGCCAGCAGGGGGCAGTGCTGTACTCACCTGTCTCAGCCACCTCTGTGACCACCTCCTGCTCCTCGGCTACATCCTGCATCAGATACGTCCCGTCGTCGTAGACCAGCACCTGTGCGGAGTAGCACTCCTCCACCTGGGCGCTGGGCACCTCCTCCACGATGACGGCCGGACAGCTGTCGTCCTCCTCATCCTCCTGCAGCACCACGTCGCCCTCCTCCTCCACATCTCCCCCCACAATCACCGTCTCCACCTCGTGCTCAAGCATCTCTTCCTCCTCCTCCTCCTCCTCAGCGGGCTGCTGTTCACAGGACACAGTTCGTTAAGACTCTGAGGAGCAGCTGACTGAGCAGAGCGACAGAGCCGGCACGATGACGTTTGACTGGATAATGTCCAGCGGGTGAGTTACTGTCCAACAGGAAATGTCCCTGACCTGTCCAGCTCCACCACTCTGTGTGGGATCAGTATTTCCTTCCACTGCTTCCTGCTCTGTCTCCTCAGACTCCCTGAAATCACTGGTGCTCACAGAGGAACGTGAATGTGAAAGACAGGTGTTTGACTGCACCCCATCCAACTGTTACTCAACACTTTCCATTAAAAATGGAACATGAAGACATTAAACTCTTTTTTGACACTGAAGGTTTGCTTTTTAAAGCTTTCGCACCATGATTTAAAAAAAAAGAAAAAAAAAAAAAGATCACATCAGAAAGATTTGATCCTGACCAGAGACACCAAGGTGTGTTCGTGTTCAGTCTATGGAGTCAAGTTGGGATCAACGGTGCTAAAAGATGCTCTGAAGAAAGTTCACTTTGTGTTCACATTGTGAGGTTTAATATACAAAAGCTATCTGCAGTCAGACGACATAACACTGCTGGCATTAAGACTTGTTCATAACCCACCGGCTGCTTTTGTACAGCGTGACACTGTGGAGCAGGGGTTGCAAGTTCACAAGATCACGGGGGAATTGCTGAATCTCGCGGGAGATGACACCATAACAACCGTGGAAACAAAAAACAACCAAACACAAAAAGTTTGTTTTTGTGGCAGCCATTCAGTCACATTGCTGTGTGGTATTACAATACTTTTGTGCTTCGATCACAGGTGGGTAGGCTACTAGTTTAAACATTTTCAATGAGAAGGGGCATTTTATTTTGAAGGATGAGATGTTCCTCCTCTTCCCTGGCTGGTGTGATCTGCTCTGTGCTCATGGACATGTTCTGGCTGTGGTGAGTGAGGAAAATAGACTCATTGATATCTTTAGCGCTGCGCACCGTGGCGCAAGCAAAACTGTTACCGGCTGGAGTAACAATATTTGACTAGAATGGGGGCATTGCATAACACCTGGCGTGGCCGTGGCGCATCTACCGGAATACTGGCTTAACAGATGCTTCAGTGGGTCATTCAGAACTGGCGTTAACATGCACTTCTGGTGATGGCATCACATGTGGCGAGCCCTGGCGCAAACTCTTTACACTTGTCCACTTTAACCACTTGAGATTGAATGGTGTTACTGCCTCTACATCACTGCCTTAAAAGTACCTTAAAAGTTGTCGGCGAGTGTTGTTACAAAATATTTGCCACCAAATAATCTGTAATTTTGATACATGGCCGTGTGTACCACTGAGGCTTACCTGCTGGGCCTCCTCCACCACAGTAACATACTCCACGATGTTCCCTCCACCGTCGGACACCACCACAGAGGTCATCCCTCATTCCTACGAACCAACAGCACACAGAGGGAGGGGAGGGGGTGAGCCTCATCCCATCTCAGTCATCGGTGTGTTTACAGTGGATGTGGATGTGTGTGGACGAACACAACATCATGTGAAAGCCCCCACGGGGGGCAGCTCTCCTCATGACCCAGTCAAGAGTAATGTGGAGGAGTTGTTGGCCGTTTCGTTCAACAAGCTGACGCTTTAAAGTACACTACAAAGTAATTGAGAAACACAACAGGTGAGCAGCCACGAACAAGGCAAGACAAAAATAAAATAGAATATAGAATAGAATAGAAGTCCTTTATTTATCCGTGGAGGAAATTCTTCGAAAATCACAATAATGTGACTGTCATTTGATGAAGATTAATTATAATTTCAATATTAGGACAATGTAGAAATAAATAAACAGATAGCAATGTAAAATGGAACTGATAAGAATCAGAAATACAACCAGGAGTGTCAATCATACACAATGCTTGAGCTGAGATATCAGTGATCCTGCCATGAAAAGCTAGCTACCTTGTTGCTATTAAACTAGCCTCAAAGCCAAACTATAGACATTTTCATAACGACAAAGAAAACCTTTAAAGTGGAAATTGAAAGGTTAATTTGGCTCTATCTTATGGTCCACTCAATAGGATATTAGGATCTATAGGACCCCTGAACGAAAATGTGTTGAACAGCCCAAGGATAAAGGTTAAAAACAAGAAGTCTATATATAAAACAATCTGAAAACGAAAAAGAAACTAGAATATACCATAATATAAATAACTCTGGATTACACTAAGCAAAAATAAACAACAAACTGATAAAATATAAAGATCAACAGAAACACTTATTCCAATACTGTGTATCACAGACTCTACAGTAAAGACTTACAGTTGCTTTGGTTGCAGCCTTGTGTCAGAGGGGATCATGGAGCTGGTTTTACTCCTAATGTGTGCAGCCACGCCACACGATGTAACCTGCTCTACTGACACTTCTTCACCGTTTACTGTCAACAAAGCCTACGTCTGATGGGAAGATGCAGAGCAATAGGATGAGCTATCAGAATACCGTTCATATCCATCACCACTGCTGTTTCTGCTGGCTGAGGACTCTACACACACACCAAACATGATAGTTTACACACACGGAACGTGGGACTCGACACACTATAAACGTGGGACTCTACAGACACTAAACGCGGGACTCCACACACACTAAACATGGGTCTCTATACACACCAGAGTGTAGCACATGAGCGAATGTTTACTTTCTGAGCGGGGCGTCAGTGCGCTGTCTGCCTCTCTAAAGCGAAGTGTTTAGCCTTCTGACACAAGCAGTTTTACTCAGTTTAGACAATGCTACTTTTAACGACAGACACGACGTACCCGCAGAGCTGTAAATTAAGAGAAAGTCCTTAAAAGGCTGATCTTCAGCTGAAAACCAGCAGCGGTGAGCGTCACGGACGCGGAATTAGCTCCAAACAGTTAGCAAACAGCTACTAGCAGCAACCGCCACACGGTAACCTGCAGCGAAGCCCCGCAGGCGACTGCTGACGAGAAAAAATAACCAATGTGTCGCAGATGTGAGTGTTTGTCCGCTGTCAGACTCCGCTAAGTACTTTCCGGTCCTCACCTTGTTTTGCTTCTGCTGGTGAAGAGTAAGCTCCAGGCTAGGTGCTAGCTGGGCCCGTTGTCAGAGAGCCGAGTTATCGAGGCCAAACTGCTCACCGCGCGCGCACAAGCTGCCGTGTGCACGGTGTCTCAGGCTCCGGAGGTCCCGTCGCAGTGGACTGCTGAAGGCCCGGTCTGAGATCCGAGGACAGAGCACGAACACCGGCTCAGAAGTTATGTTTACCCCGCTGCTCGATCCTCGCAGTGCTGCTGTAGTTTTTCCGGCGCGTCGAATCTCCGTTACCGAGCCAGAGCGCCGTGACGTCAGCACGCCCAACCCCAGCCATACACGGTCTGATGTCAGGGCGCTCACGGACTGAGGGTCGCGGGTTCGAGTCCCGACAAAGTGGTTCAATAATAACAATTAACTGTATTAACGATTATAATAAAGGGAATACTGTAATAATAAATAAAATAAACAAGCAGAAACATTTTGATAAATAGACGTTATCTAAATGTATAAACACAGATTAGAGAACAGGGTTTAAAATATAAAAAGAATTACAAATCTATCTATAACTGATCCATCCATCCATCCATCTATTTTCTCTCCCACTGATCCACTTCAGGGTCACGGGTCGCTGGAGCCGTTCCCAGCCTACAATGGGAGAGGTCTGTCACGGGGCAAACAGAAACACACAACCACACACACTCACATTCACACCTTGGGGGCAATTTAGAACAATTTAGAATCATCAATTGACCATCAATTGCATGTTTTTGGACTGTGGGAGGAAACCGGAGTACGCACACGGGGAGAACATGCAAACTCCACACAGAAAGGCCCTGGGTGAGGCAGGAGCGCTAACCACTGCGTCACCGTGCGGCCCCTTCTGTAATTGATAATTATTTATAATTATTTCCATCTCATTCAAAGAATAAGTTAGCCTCAAATTAATGTATTTTTAAAGTGGAATACACAGATTGAAAACATGAGTTCCAACAACTCGTACCGTACTTGAACATACACTTCTTCTTAGGTTTTGAGCCATATTGTCCTGGACTCCAACCTGCGCTTCTGAGGTTTTGAGCCATTCCAGAATCGAATTTGTGCCCTTTGGACCATGATTCAAATTATCCCTGATCATTGATGTATTCATAAATAAATAAGTGAGTGCAGACATTGAATCATACATTTGCAGGTTCCAGTCTCACCGTGGACAGGTCATCACTGTGGCAAGACCTTTGCAAGACCTTTGACCCTTGGAGTGCCTTGATGTGGCTGCCCACTGCATCCTCGAAATAGTGTTAAAATGAATTTCCTTAAATACTATTTTAGTATTTTTATTATAATACGGAATAATCAAATTGGTACACTCTTAGTTGCCTTTATTCTTCTCACAAGTCTTTTTCCCCTGTCCTGTCCTCCAGTCTTCCTTCTTTCATTTTATTTATTTGGACAGAACTATTAATCTTGTTGAACTGTCTATGATGCAATGACAAGAAGTTTTGAATATTAATGACACAATCAGATTTCAGTTACGCTACAAGCCAGTAGGTGGTGCTATTTTCACATTTTTAAGTCATCCTGACTGAAGCCTGGCCTTTATGCAATTTTTCACGGAGAAGTCAACCTCTGCTTCTATAGCAGCCCCTTATAACCTTCACTGAAATGTGTGTGAATAAACTTTTTTTTTCAATTATTTACAATACTATTTCACAACAGACAATCCTTCAAAGAGAGTCTTATTTTACTGTCGGAGGTGATAAATGTGGCACAAGTCAACAGTTCAACTGGTGTTTGGCTCATATGGTAACTGCAGCTGGTCAGAGCCAAGTTTCCAACATCGTTCTCGGCTTGATCACTTCACATGGAACTGTCAGTCACCGGCGTGTGTGTCTGTGTGTACTATACAAGCGAAGTTCATTCACTTGTATGTATGGTATATGAAATAACAAAGTAGTGATGTTCAGAATCAGTTTAAATAGTCAAAAAAAACCCAACTTTTAATTCAATTGCCATTCATAGTAAATTGTACATGTAGTAAAGGATTTTTCTTGCAAAGTGTCATTTCCAACTACAAACATTTCTTATGATGTGGAAGCTTGGTTTACTGAAGTTAACTTCTCCTCTTAGAATAAGGCCATCTCCTACTTGAACATTTATATTTTGCAGCAGGTTATTTATCTTTGTACATAACTTGGGAGATCTTAAATTGAACTGAAACCATTCTTCATTTCAAGGTGGTTGTTTTTAGAAAAAGTAGGTTTGTGTGTTTGAATGTGGCCTACACCATTTATAGTCCTTCAGGTAGTGAAAAGAAGCTTCATGAACCAGTCTTTTTTTTTCTGAAGCCACTAGCCGGCGCTGTCTGTTCAACAAATGTTTGAAAGCACACTTTATTTCCAGTCTTTCAGCCTCCATCTTCAAATCAAGAGTGCCATCTGGTGGAGTCAGAAAATCTAGAAAGTGGTTCATGAAGCTTCATTTTGTCATCATTACCTTCTGGGACATTTATGGTACACAAGATAAAAACTGTACGAGCTCTGTAATGGGCCGCATGTTTGAACCTCCCTGTGGAGAAGATGATGTGAGGGCACTGATTGCAGATCAGGCCATATTTTATTCTGCCATCACTTGACTATGATAATGAAATAGCTTGAGGGAAAGTGAACAATGTGAAGTCATGAAGTGAGAAAATGTTGCGATGTGAGAACTGATTTTCAGTTATTGGACTTTTTAGAACTCTTTGATTGTTCAACTCTGATCAAAACAAAAACGTGACAGATAATTCATGGTTCAAAAAAAGTCTTTGTTTGAGCTGTTACCGTGGGAAAACTCACCTTATTTGAGACAAGGAAAATGACAGCATTTTAATACAAGAATGAACACAACTCTAAATGTTTCCTTTTGTTTCAGTGCAAGTGCATGAAAAGTTAATTTCTTTCTACAAATCTTGAACAAGTTATAATTTAAAAGCTAAAAACACTGGAAATGACATTTCATTTTAAATCACATGATCCATCATACATTACCTGTTTAAGTTTTAAAAGTGCTGTGCTATGGGGTGGACATAAAGTCGAGTTGAACTACTTCCAAAAGACAAGACATGTTGAAACATTTTAACATTTCATTTCAGTCATACGATATCTAAGATGAACTTACTGATGATTTTGTTTTATTATTGATTTATGAACAAACTCAGGAGGGACATTGTTGGTGTAAAGAATGATAAAAAAAATATATTTTTTAATTATGTTTTTAATCCCTTTATTTTGCAAAACAAGAAATATGGTATTTCACAGTTTGTGTCTTTTGCTAAACCAAAGGCATACACTTGCATCTTAATACAGAAACCGGCCTACGAGCACAGAGGACATCAAGTTTCCCATTAATTTAAAGCACAAACACACACACCTTGTCCCTCAGTGATCCCAGGTTTGATTCCATATGAACTGTGAACTACAGGAGTGAACTACAGGAGAGCCGCCCAATCATTTCATGCTGCACACTTTCCCTCAGACATCCCACAGCTCCTCCCCAACACACTCGCACACACTTCATGCCATGCTGAAGCATCATTGTCACGTCTGTTTGTACTTGCTGCATCTTTTCAAATGAAACATACGATCAGGATAAAGAGTGAAGGAACACAGTGCTGCAAATTCACTTTTCTACTCATGATAAAGCTCAATGAAGCTACACAAAAAGTTACATTTTCAAAAATAGGATGAATAATAAATGCAGAAAAAAACTAATCTTGACCTGGGTTCCCTACTTGCCCTTGGGGAGGGTAGTCCCATACATTTTTGTACATTCAGCAAATTCTTATTAGTGAGTACAACTAGCATTGAGGACAGAAGATGTCAAAAAGGTAACGACACAGAACAAAAAGAAAACAGTGTTACTCCCAAAATCACAAATCTCTCAGGTCAGCTTTAGTGCTGCCCACACTGCCCTTTGCTCTGTGCAAAAGAGACATTTGTAATAGTTTTTAAAGCCTTAAAAATTACCTAAAACCTGAATAAACATGGTGTCATTTCAAAGCAAGCAAACCAGCTGACTTGTCTGTCTGATCTAGTAATACCACTTCCTGTCAGATGGTGGCGTGATGAGCCATTATTAGCATTCAGTCTGTTTTCAGCTGGCTGGGGAAGAATGACAGACAAAAATTATAACATTTTCCATCATAGATCGATTCGTAAACACAATAGTGCCTGAAGATTTCGGCAACTACAAACACTAAATCTGCGAGCTGGAATAAAGACAGGCGAGAATCTACAATGACTCACCACTGCCACCCGGTGCACAGACGTGGTATGACAAAATACTTCTTTTGAAAACACCTGTGCGTTATTGACGTGATCGGTCATTTTGATGGTTTAGTTCGATGTTTTGCAGGTGTAACATTGTTAAACTCTCTGACATCATTTAGAAGAAGTCTGTGGTGTTGTCGTAAAGACCGGAAACATGAGGTAAACTGAGGTAGCTACAGGAGGCTGGCTTCACGCTCAAAGTGTCTTCACAAAAAAAGATACACCTAGATTGGAGAATCAGAGAAACAAAACAAAAAAACTGAGGTTGGGTTCTGTGAAGAACACCGAGGACTGGAGAGATAACACTATAGCGGCTGGGGAGTGACTGAGCACGGACTAATCTGGATCATCGGAGTGATTTTTGAGGCAGTGAAGTGCAATAGTGAGGATAACAAGGTGGAGTGAAAGGCTCAGTTTAGTCCAGGCTAGATATCAGTGTGAAAGAACTCTTCGGAGAGTAAAAAACATCAGAAACTGTCTTGTGTACTTGCACTACTGATTGATCCTTGTGTTTCAGGGAGACAGGAGAAGGAAAAGTGTTGGAGAAAGGCACATCCTCTTCTTCCAGGGGACAGAAAGTCGTCATTCAATAGTTCTTTACTGTGTGAGGAAAAAGTTATGGAGACATCAGTGATACCGAACACCAAATACTTTTTTCTTAGCTGAAAGAACCAGGAATGTGACAGGTATTGAAAAAAAGTGAGATTTATGCATAATGCCCACGGCTTGTTCAGCCTCAGAGGGAATAATAAAGGCTCAGTACCTTTGTTGAAACTACTGCATTTGCATCCTAAGAAGACGTCGTTTACCCTGAGTAGCACAGTTTTAAAAAAATATGTTAGAGCCAGTAAACAACTTCTTGCTTGTCCGGTTTCTACTAAAATGCTGTCAAAATGTTCCTCAACAGCTTTTAAAGATGCTTAAATGTAGTTATCACCCTGAGTAGTCTTAAATCACCTTGAGATCAGTCTGAAAACGGGTACAGTACCTCAGAGGCAGGAGCTTCATCTTCGTCTGGGGCTGGGATGAGTCGACCAGTCATGTGCCCAACTCCCAGCACCTTGGGTCTGGCTTCTTCTTTAGGAGCCCCTTCCAGAACAACCACTATGTACTCTCTCTTGGGATCTTCTGCCTTAGTCTCTACAGGTGCTGCAACGGTTTCTTCCACAACGGGGACGATGTCTGGAGCTGCCACAACTTCTTCCACCACTGCGGTAATGGCTGGTTCTTCAGCTAAAGCAGAAGGAACTTCGGGTTCAACAGATGCCTTCTCGACCACTGGTGCAACATCGGCTGGTGCAGGTGTCTCTTCAACCACTGTTGCAACCTCTACTGGTGCAGGAACTTCTTCAACCACTGGTGCAACCTCTACTGCTGCAGGAGCTTCTTCAACCACTGCTGCAGGAGCTTCTTCAACCACTGGTGCAACCTCTACTGCTGCAGGAGCTTCTTCAACCACTGCTGCAGGAGCTTCTTCAACCACTGGTGCAACCTCTACTGCTGCAGGAGCTTCTTCAACCACTGCTGCAGGAGCTTCTTCAACCACTGGTGCAACCTCTACTGGTGCAGGAGCTTCTTCAACCACTGGTGCAGGAACTTCTTCAACCACTGGTGCAGCTTCTTCGACCACTGGTGCAACCTCTACTGCTGCAGGAGCTTCTTCAACCACTGCTGCAGGAGCTTCTTCAACCACTGGTGCAACCTCTACTGCTGCAGGAGCTTCTTCAACCACTGCTGCAGGAGCTTCTTCTACTGGTGCAGTTTCCTCAACAGGCTTTGGTTCTGTTGGTACAGGAAGCTCTTCTTTGACAGGTTCAGCAATCTTCAGTTCCCCTTGAGAAGAGGCGGCTGCCAGCACCACTGCAACACAAAAACCCAGCCATCCA
>OMNM01001503.1:1930-12632 GCA_900302745.1 Parablennius parvicornis
ATAAAACTATCAAGTTGGATTGTTATTCTGGTGACTGTCAAAATAAAACTATCAAGTTGGATTATTATTACAGTGACCGTCAAAATAAAAGTACCAAGTTGGATTGTGATTACGGCGACTGTCAAAATAAAAGTACCATGTTGGATTGTAATTACGGTGACTGTCAGAATAAAAGTACCAAGTCCAGGAGAATATGAACTGGGAGTCATGACACTCGGGAGGAAACTGTTTTGATGGTCTATACTGAGCATGTGCAGAACAACTCTTTACTATGGATTTGGTGCGCAGTAGCAGCATTTCAGAAAAAGTGCCTTTTCTCTCATTTCCATGAAGTTGGAGTCAAAGCTTTTTCAAAAAGTTGTGTTTTCAGTGACTCTCAGCACTGTTGTCATACGAAAAGTTTTTTTTTTTTGAAAATTGTCATTTAAACAGGGCCTTAGAGTTGTTTTCAAATAGAGTCTGTTGTCGGTTTAGTTTCTTTCTTTCTTCATGTGTTCCACGCTGTCCGCCTCACTCTTTACCTCACTAGTTTAAACTCTGCTGTATCTTTTCTCCATGTTTCTTTATGGCTGGGTGTTTAGGACTTTAGTGTCGCCTGCGGTTTTTCTGTGGTTTGTGACCCAAGTTGTCAGTAAAATAGGGGAGAAAAAACAAGTAAAGACAAAACAAAGAAGGTGGAAAAAAAGTTGGTGACCATTCAGCAAAACTATTAACGACTTTAATGACGATTGAAAGGAGATTGAAAAGTGTTTTACGATCAAAGCAGCTCTCAATTAAATGTTGCTTCTTTCAGTTGGTTTCTCCTGGTCTGCTTTCACACTCGCTTGAATTTGAATATGTTCCACTGATGTGCTGCTTTAGTTCATTTGTTATGTATGAGGATAAATAATAAGGTATTTTATATGTGCAGGCAGACATAGACAATAGACATAAACAGTAATCAAACATGTGTTTGGATTGTAGGAGAACGCCAGCGCGCGCAGAGATAAACCGACACAGTAAAGCCCCGGATCAGAGGTCTCTCTTCGGGGAC
Organism: Parablennius parvicornis; assembly: GCA_900302745.1. Classification (NCBI taxonomy): domain Eukaryota; kingdom Metazoa; phylum Chordata; class Actinopteri; order Blenniiformes; family Blenniidae; genus Parablennius; species Parablennius parvicornis. Next base: position 2,964 of record OMNM01001503.1, read on the forward strand.
AGGGGCACGAACCACTGCATCACTTTCCTTCAAACATCATTAACAAAACTCTCCCACTTTATGTGAGATATGACCGATCCCAACAGGAAACCACAGCAAGACTGTGATCGCAGCCTGACTGCTTACGGTATATTGAACAATCATATTCATGTCTGTGTGTTGAGTCCCGTCTTGAGACCAGATCAGCACTGATCTGATCCGCCAGCATGTATTATTTCTGCATCAAAGATTGTGTCTGTGACACGGAGCTGCATTGTGTTTAAAAGCACATCAGGGAGCCTGAGCGTCGCTCTGAGTGACACATTCCCTCATATCGTTACAGCACACTGGAGTCAGATCTTTACTGCAGCCCGCGTACGCCATCGTACTGCTGCACATTCTCACTGGAGCACCAAATGAGGATTAATCTGCCACTGAGAAATGGCCCCGGACCAGCGTACCACTTCCCCCAGTTTGAGTAACGTTTGCTTAAAACTGAAGTGACTCAGGAAAGCAGTGAGGCTTTTTCAAAAATGTCTGAGACGAGGGGAAATGGGGAAGTCTGAGGGGACGAGATGAACTGTTCCACTGCTCCAAGTCAGCCAGACACATGAAATGATGTGAAAAGACAAAGTGCTGAAAGTGTTACATGTTGGAACAGATGTACTGATGGTTACAATGTGAAGTTCCAGTGAATGCCGCACTGCCTTCTCTCTTATTCAGATTTTGAGAGGGATTAACGGACGCTCACTTGCCACTTTATCTACACACACCTCCTGAGCAGCAGTTTTCTACCTTCAGAACTGATTCAGTCCTGGATTCAATGATCCAACAATGATTTTCACACATGGGACCAAGTCACATGTCTCAAGTCAGTTTTTCTTGGGCAAGTCAACTCACCTTCTTTTCATGTACTGACTTAACATACAGTATATTTATTTCCTTTGCCAATGGAGGTTGGGGTGAAGGTTATGTTTTTGTCTGTGTGTATTTATTCATTTATTGCTTTATACGTATGTCTATATTTTACTATGTCTTCATAAAAACCAATCTGTAGGACATTTTCATGCAATGTCCTACAGATTGGTGAATAGTGGGGGCTGCATTTTTTTTGGACTACGGATTTAGTTTTCTGCAGTTTGCTAGATAGCCGTCATATTTATTCTTTGAGGATTCATGTTATGCGGCACCGCCCTCAGTTATATTGTCTTCCTTTTCTGTTACATTATGAACAAGGTATTACATGATTAGGATTGCAGTTACCATTAAAAATGTCCAGGATTAATAGAAACATTATGGATTACCTTATGGCTTATTATTTCATTATTTCCTGGCTCAGTAAGAATCTTGCCCAACACCTGAGTGTCTGAAGTTTCCACCAGCAAATTTTCCTAATTGAAACACTTTGATGAGTTTTTTTTTTTTTGTGTGTGTGTGTGTTTTTTTCTTGATTTTTGTGCTTCTAACTTTTGTTAAGTGAAGTGTTTTATTTGATTATCTCAACAGTTTTGGCCGTTCTTTTATCCATTTATTACAGTTGAGTGGTTATTTTTCACTTAGGTACATCCGGCCTGTTGTTTTGATTTATACGGGGATAAATGTGAGATGTTTTGTTTAGTCCTGTGCCTTCACTGCTTACACGTCCTTTTGCATACCTTTCAGGCCCATTTCATCTCAGAAGAAACACTCATGATGACATAAACGGGCAATTCTCCTCAATGCATAAGAAAATGCCGACCACATGCTGATGCTGGAGCTTTATGAGCAGATTTAATTGACTGCTAATGGAAGTTTATGCGAATATTTAGAAATAAATGGTCTGGGACAGACAGCTGCCACCTGCTGTGACACCGTGGTTTTCATGGAGATTATTCTTATATTCACTACATAATTAGAGGATTTCAGCTTTGTTGTACTATTTAGATTATTGAGCGAGATCATGAAGTGAATCCTATTATGCTCCTATTATATCAGTTATTATTCCCACACTGAACTGTGGCCACAGCTTTCTCTTCTTCACAAACATTATTTTAGCTCCACAATATGCTTTGAATACAATGTAATTTAATCTATCATCTGGTAATTACAAAGGGAAAATTTCCCCTGTGAGTGTCTTTTGACTGAACGAAGGGATCTGCGGTGCACCTGCCATGCCGCCATAAATCATAAAACCCCGTCATAAAATGCTGAATTGATAGTGGAGTTATTGATGAGGAAGAGCGTGGCGAGGCTGCCAGAACTTGGGATGGGTTTTACCGCTGTATTACAACCAGTAAAGTGGCGCAGTATACTTCCTGACAGAGTTATAAACACGGCTGAATGCCACAAAAAGCCACGAGAGCAATGCTCCTGGTTAACGACCCTCTTCAGTCTGAGCTGGCTCGTCTCCAGAGCCCGCGGCCGAGTCTGCAGGTGAAACAGCTTCAGCCTGCAGAGCAGAACTCACACCGTCGGCCACAGCAATCACACTAATACCTGCTGCAGGCTCCACTCAGCACCGCTGATCTGATGAGGCAGCTTCGCTTGGAGTTAATAAATACTTTCTGTTGTCACAGGCAAAGTGAATCTGATGAATTCCTTTAATAATGACTGAGGAATCAGATGAAGGCAACATGAAGAGACTCCCCCTCACACTCGTGACACCATTTTTAATTTCTTTTTCAACTCCTGCTTCTGGTTCATTTTTAATGCCGCCACAGTTTGGTTCCAGACCAGTGTCTTAAAAAGATTCAGATGTCTATTCAAAATTCTCACTTTTTTCTTTAAGGTCCAGTTTTTTTACACCTTCGACAAAAAAGTAAAAAATTCTGAGAAGAAAAAAAAAACGTTTGTAAAATCAACATTTAAGTCATTCAAAACAGGATTATGTTTGTTTTTCTAAATGTGAAAAGTCTGAGGAAAACATGATTCTGTTAAGAATGACAAGAAAAAGTTTTTTTCTGAGAAAAAAATACATTTTGTAAATTCTACAAATCTAACAAACTGTGATGAAACATGTTGCAAAATGTGAAAAAGTGAATTCAGTAAAGAAAGAAAATACAGATAATTTATATCTTTATAATTTGGTTTATTTTTATGGGGGCTCAATCATTTTATGTCATTAGATATTGTCATCAAATTTCAAAACAAAACTATTATATTGGGATTTTTATTACTGTCAAATATCAAAAGTGTATATGAGTGAAATAAGAAGACATCCTGGTGAGTAAAGCCAGTAAAGACTAGACGCCTTCAATTTTTTACAAAGAGAGTTTTTTCTACTTTACGGAGTCAAACAGGCTCATTTTTACAAACTTACTCAGATTTCACGGATATGTCAAACTGTTTTTTTTTTTTTTTTTAATTTCCATGTTCAATACTGTTGAATATTGATTTGAATTCATGCATAAAGTACTATGTTGTACATTGCAAAACAAAAGGGACAGCACATTTGTGTTGCTCGTTCTGGAACTTGCAGTTTGCTATTTCTCACTGAGACGGTCTAACATGGATCCACGGGGATCCAACCTTTCTGAAAAAAGACCTTTTTTTCTTCCCACTTCCCAATAAATCCATTGGTCTTCAGCTGAAAAACAAAACTGACAGCTTATAAAATTGTATAAATTACTTGGCTACAGTCACCAAAACTGTAGTTTATGATGAATTTATGAACTTTAAGAAATATAATTAAAAAAAACTTTGAATTAAATTTTTTTTCTCCGTTTAGCCATTTTGTCTATGGAGCTTAAGCCACTTAAGGGCTTTCAGTTTGAACGTTTTAAACTTGGTTTGTTTTAATCCACTTTAGCTTTTACAAGTGTCACCATTTTGGATATTTAATGTTTTTCCTTTAAAGCTGTTTTAAATGGTAAACAGATTTCGATTATATTGCTCTTTTCGATGGTTTCGCCTGTTGTCAAAATGCTTCATCTTGTCCGTCACACTGACCGGTTCAGACATGCTAATTGCTGCCATGCAAGGCCTTCTCTGGAGCAAAGTGCCTTGCTCAAGGACACAGCCAGCATCTGGACAGATGAGGCATTGAACCAAACAACTGAGATTACAGACGAGTCGCACTACCTGCTTCTAGATTTAGATTTAATAGCTGTTGTTATCTTGGTGGCTTTTTAGCCATTTTACACCATTTCTGCAATTTCTTATGAGTTTGGATTCAGACAAATACGTCGACGTGCATGAATCCAAAATGTATAGAAGCATCATTCATTGCCGATATGTCAGTCCTATGTAATAACTATAAATTCACAATATGTTTCCCGGGCTCAGTTTGAACATTTAAAAGAGAAAGAAGTGATGGCTTATTGTTTGAATGCATGAGCATAAAGACTGCTCCTGCAGCTTCCAGCATAATGACTGAAAGCTTTTCATTCTGCTCTGAGGGAGCAGCTGAAAGAGATGAACCGCAGCATGCAAGAGGTCCTCCTGGATGATAAACCGTAAGCTTTACTTTTCTCATATCATCCTCCAATAATATAGTCTTTTTGTGACAGATGACCTTATGCATAATGCAGGATGGGAAATAAAGTAGTCACACAACTTTACTTTTCCCACGCACTGTGGAGTCGCACACAGACTCATTCATCATTCAGGAAGTTCAAAGCAGCACTTGTGCTTGCCCTCACTGTAGTAGTTACCATAGTTACAAGTACAGCGAAGACAGAAATCAAATATTCATGTTTGATTGGAAAGCTGTTGGTATGGGAGTAGGAGCAGAGGCTGAAGGGAGAACCCCACCCCCATAAACACCATCCTCACTGTCTTTTTTAAGAGTTGGACTCCGGTGATGTTTGGAACCCTTTCAACGAGACTTTAGAAGTTGTCCTTTGAAGGAAATACAGACTGCATTATTTTCTGCAAATGTTTGCTCCAGCCTCCTGGTTTGGCAGATCCGTCTCCTGACATTTATTAAACTATTGTGCCAATTCCAAACCATTTGGGAGTGTCGAGCATGACTCGGTAATCTTCCACCCAGACTGACAGAATACCCACATTTGCAAAAGTGAGACAGCAGCAAACCTGTCGTCTCCGCTCGCTCTGTGTTTCATCAAGCACGATGCTCTGCAAGCAGATTGTGTTTTTGTCTTCCAAGCAGAGCGCCACTGATATTTCATGTTGTTGTCAGCTGCCAGCAGACCAAAGCAAACAACTAACCTTTCTCATGAAAACTGTGTATCCGAATTCTCATGTTTTAACCGTGATCTTCTCCAAACAGGTGCCGCTAGTTTAGAAAGTTCACAGAGGGCAACAGGAGGAATGTGGGGTCGGGGGAGACGCATTTTACCCTTTCCAACCCTGAAAACCAAAAGTTAATCAAAAGTAACTTTGACATTTCACGTAGCACTTGTATTTACAATTTTTTTTTTTTTCAAGTTTACGTTACAGTGTAGTGAATGTCTGTTTTTGATGTCCAGAGTCGCTGAAAACACAATTTCGATCACAACGAAATGTCCAATGTCTAATTTCTATTTTTTCCTATTTGAATGTTGTTGCGTAAACGGGACCTGGGGAGGATAAAGACTGCCACTACCAACCAAGTAACTGAACACACATGAAAATATAATATGATACTACATTATATTATATAATCACCCAATATATTATTCACCAGACAGACCTTTAAATGTAATTTACTAAATGACAAGACTATGACCATAAATTCAGCTATAGTAATAACACAAGCAAAAGTAGTAAAACATATTGTGGGATTATTAACATTATTTATGCATGTGGCAGTTTGTGAAGCTTTCAAAGTTCAAGCCTCCAGAGGTTCTCAATTTATGAGAGAATAATTTCTTTTTACATTCATAAGGTTTAAAATACATTGTGCCAAGCAGTTAATTTGGTTGAATTCCAGGTTTGCTAAACGTTTTCCTTTTCCCATTATCAGATTTTACAGTTAGCAGTCATTGACTTCCATAATTGCAACACAAGTTTACTGCGGTCTACTGTTGAGCTATTTCTTTTTTATCACCATTCTCAAAAATAAAGGAAAAAAAACTGATATCATTCCAACCCCTAGACGTTATTCCCGAACCCCCCTGAGAGAAACACAGTTTAACCTCTTGGGAACTGCTGCTTTAACTCAGAACTGGGCCATTAAAAACTCATTTCACCGTTCCAGAGCTTTCCAATCACAATACAAACTTTTCCCCCAAACTGAATACTTTTGCATGTTCAGGTGTTTGGTGATGGAATATAAGAGCTCCTCCCCTCCTGTGCAGGAATCTCTTTCTTCTTGAATGCAGAAGGATTTGTTGTGACATCGAGCCAAACAAAGCGGGATGAAAAAAAAATCACATTTTAGTGAGAATACGAAGCTCGAGCAGCTGAGAGGGAAATGGATCCCACCTGAAAGGCTGAGAGGGTTCATATCTGTTAAATCCAAAAGAGGTGGATTTGAGAGATTGCACAGCTTAGAGTTAAAGTTTATAAGCCTCGTGGGACTTAAGAAGACAAAAAAGGAGGCTGGGGTTTGGTGTGTATGTGTGTGAAATGAGGCCAATTCCAGCTAATCTGAAGGTGTTTTAAAGTTGCATTTCAATCAGGTTATTTGAAAAGATTTGACAAAGAGAATGATTAGTCAGATTCAGTGCAGCTCCGAGGTATCTCCCCTTTACCCAGACGTGTTCACTTTCTCTCCCTGGTCCCTCCATTTGACCGAGTTAGTGTCCGTACATTTACACAAAGTGGTGCAGTGAAGCGGCGCGGCCACGTTTACCAGGCCGGAGTGATGCCACGCTTTGTAACCTTGGCTGCCTTCTGTTCTCAGTAAAAGTCCTCACCATTTCTTTCATCATTTCTTTTGATGTTCACAGTGGAGCCGGCCTTCAGCCTCCTCCTCAGCACTCGGTAAGGAAGGGAGGGCCGTGCATGTTCAAGGGAAAATCCTCAGGACATTATGACTGCTTGTTTAGTCTTGTGCCTTTTTGCAGGGTCAAGCTGCATCACTCTGAATTAGCCAATAAGAAAATATTATCAGGCTACGTTCACAGTACAGGAAGAAGTGGTCCAAATGCACTTTTGTGAGCATAAGTGATGCTGTTCTGACTTGAGAAATGTAATTATTTCCAAACCAGAGCCTTTCTACCTTCATACTGTAGGTGGTATTGAATTGAATGCCTATCTGGTGTTCTTCAACGTCATATCAGTCTGAGAGGTTGTGATGTTTTTCCTTGGGTGGAAGCCGCCTCCATTGATGTGTGAGTGTGTGTGTGTGTGTGTGTGTGTGTGTGTGTGTGTGTGATTGTGTTGATTGTTGAATGTGAATAAAGGTGCAAAACACCATCTTCTTCTTATCATTCAATCATAACTTTGTCAATTTCACATCGAGTTAACAATTGATAAACACACACACGCAAACTTGTGTTGTATCTATATTTATGTTACTACTGTGTCTTTATGTCCATAAGAGAGCTCACACTGGAGTCTGATGATGGTCACACTTAAATCGTAGTGTGAAACATCACCTGGACTGTGCAGCTTACAGCAAAAACTCTAAAATTCCTCATACTGTAATATTTAGTTAGATCCCATTCATTCCATGTATGATTAACACCTTCAAGGGTTCAGGAAAAGGCCACAAGCCTCTCAACACTCAGAGAAAGCCGCAGTTATTCATTCAGAAATTATGACTGAGCAGATGAGGGACTTAACCTGCTGACAAGCCCCCAAAAGTGCTTTTAATTGAGCACCAACCTCACTGCCTGCTCCTGTACCCGGAGATTGTTTGGCTGCTGAGTCAGGATTTCGGCTTGATACTTTCATTGGCTTGAAGAAAATAGGGTTGCTTATAAACATTCCAGTGTATCAGATGTGTGGAAAGGAACTTTGAGTTTGAATTTATTCACAAATGTTTTTAAGTTTATATATTGTGGCGACTGCTGTGGTGAAGCTCTGAGCAATAAATCCTGATTCATCATCCCTATTTTTCTTAAAGCAATGGTTTGTATGTTTGAGTAAAACAGGTGAGTGTTCTGCTGTCGAGCCAAGAATCTCTGTGAACTGATGAGCCAATAGTTTATTTGATCGCACCATTGACCTGCATGGAACTTTCTACTGCTTCACCAAACTTGTTTCCAATCTCCATTAATCCTCCTCCCCTTTAATACACATCATTCACTACTAAAAAAAAGAGCAGCTCTCTTTGTAACCACGTTTTCTCATATTTATCTAATTGTGAGCTTATTCTCATGAGAACCGACACACTCAGTTGCAGCAGACAATGCAGCGTTCAGAAGTTTCTCAGTACTGTTTGCCTTGACAGATTGTTAGTCGTTAACATATCACAATCCAGTAAATGTCTTTCTCTAACCTCCCCACTCCATCTTCCTCCCACCCACCACATCCACTCTCAACCGCCTTGCTCGGCGGCTGCAATAGTTACCATGGAAACAGAAAGGCTTTGGAGGGAAGCTCCCATGTGGATGCCAATATGGGGGCGGGTGGCATCCTGGGACTTCCAGGCCTTCTTCCTTCTCTGTCCAGAGAGGAAATATCAGTTAATGACATCCAAGACAAAACCGCCTCACAGCCAAACAGGCAGGACGAAGCGTGAATGTGTCAGAATTTGTCAGTAATGTGGAGTGACACGCAGGGAAATTGAAATAGCCGCTGATATTTTTCAGCCAATTTTCACCCTTCTTAGATTGGATTTTAAAAAGAACACTGAGGAGCAGAACCAGTGGGGACAGAAATTGTCATGTGAAAAACCCAGAAAATGCAACCAGAAAACAGTTAAAACTCATTATGGAAATGTCATGCTGTATTGAGTCATTGCACTTACTGTACAGATCTCTCAATTTCAAACCGTTGATCACTTTACCAGACTGTCTCTCAGCAAAGTAATTAGTATTTAATTTCCTGAAAGTTAGCGACGTGTGCCATGGCCTGCGTTGTGCCGGAAGGAGCCCATCACTCCCACTCTGCTCATTTGATAAGAAGTACAAGTTGTCCGTCAGTGGAAATATTTCACAAAGTCGAGGAATCACAAACAAGCAAGAGCTTGAATTCACTGTGCAAATGAACAACGGCAATAATCAGTTCCATTGAAAATCCACTCAATTTTCCAGATTCAAATCAACCAGTAACCTGAATGTTGAATTAATCAAGATCAAGATATTCACATGGTTCACTCATGTGAAGAGAGTGTTCTCTACAGATCAAGCCTTGACCTGTGAATTTGAACTGATCTAAGGGACTGAAACAAAAAATACTTAACATTTGAATTATGCGACTTGACACCGCAAATACAGTAAAGAGAGTTTTGTTGAGAAAAGAAAAATAGCAAAGATCATCAACCTATTGGAGGCTGAGGCCTACTTCAGCAGTAATACATACAGCAACTTGTTACAAACTTCCTGCATAATCAAACTTTCAAATCATGTTGTTTGCACTGATGACTATTTTTAGAGCTCGCCCTGCGGGCTCCTCACGGGGTCCTGCAGGCACTGCGTTAGCCAGCCCCGGAGGAGAGGATGACTTGTTGGCAGTCTGGAGCCAACTGGTAACCTTCTAACATGAAATGTAACAAACTGAATAATAGTTTACACCACAGAAGATTGTTTTGATTTCTTTTTATTGCAATATTACGATAAACTTGCTTTGATTGGTTTAAAAAGACTTTTGACAGTCACCAAAAAACAGTCTATGCTTCTGAATTATTAGTATAATTCTGCTCAGTTTTCAGGCCCCTTT
>OMNM01001505.1:0-11975 GCA_900302745.1 Parablennius parvicornis
AATATCATATTGATAAAAAGAAAATGGTTCACTGTCGTCAATGGATGTACTCATAACGGTGAAATGGAGTGTGAAATGCATTAGGCTTGTGTCACTATCCAACTGGCCAGCCATTAAATCCTTTATTTTCTCAAGAAGGAAAACATCTTGCGAGACACATTCAGTTTGGGCTCATCTGCAGTTATCGTGTCAAACCACTATCGCAAATCAGAGGTTAAAGCTCATGTTGAAGGTTTTTGGTGTGAATTAGAAATTTGCCTGGTGGAATAGATTGCAAGTTTTGTAATATTTATTGAATTCAGGTAGTGCGCCATATTGTAACGGATAAATCTGGTTTACTAACTATATGGATTTTCTTCTCTTTTCTCTTAATCTTGTCTTTCCAGTTGATTATATTGGAGCGCCTGAGCATGCAGTGTTGACCCGAGGTCATATGTGCAGTGACAGGGAAGAAGTACCCATCATATACACACGTTTTCTAGTTTGACAAATAGGGCCATTGTTCTTGAACATTAAATTGCAACGTCAGGGTCGTCTTCCCCCCGAACTCCGCTGAGCCCCGTCTGACTACTTGTCTGATTCAGGGCTGAGGTTGGCATATTCATTCACCCTCCCATATGAACCATGTTTGCATTCAGAATCAAAAATTCTTTAACTTTTGAATGCTAATTCATTTATGTAATGCGAATAGAAAGTGAATGCATCCTTTCTTGTGCTGAATTATTTATCTGTCTCTTTAAAATTGTTGATTGTAAACTTTCATATTTTAATTTAGTTACTCAAGATGAATGGACCATTAATACATCTGAATCACATGATTTTAACTTCTGAATCATATTATTTAAATTTGAGTTCTTAAACTTTAATATTTTCACTGATAAAAGGATCTGAACTGCACACTTTAGAGTTGAGTCACTGCAGTTTCAAAACTGATTTCCATCAAGTGTAAAATTGTATTTAATCCCAGAAGATTTCGACTCTCGGTATATACTTCCATATTCAGCTCACACAACTGGAATTCAGTTCTTATTATTTATTTAATTGAGCATAGTGAGTGACACAGATGATATATGTGTGTGGATATTCCCCTCAGTCCTCTAAAGATGAAACCCAAAGCTGAGCACCGTCACTCAAAATAAAAACTTATTGCAGGAGTGCAGCATAAAAAAGTGTGTAGCACCGCATTATGTAATAATGGTGCAATATGTAATAAATGTTCAACTCATTATGTATTCAAAATAAAATTTGCCACAACTTGTAATAACATATTGCAACAGCTATTACAAAATGTTGGCTAAATGATTAAATGCATTCATTTAATTCATTCATTTAAATGCATCCCTATTGGGTTTCATTTCTTCAAGAAAAAAATAAAAGGCTTGTGGAAATACTTGTTTACTTGTAACCACCAGCCACAATGGCAGGTGATCTAAAAAGTTAAACCTGATTTAGAACCCTGCATTCTACCGTTTCTATGTTGGCATGAGCAAAAGCAAAGAGTGACATATAATTCTAGTTTAATAAAATCTGAATTTTTTTAGTCATTATTTAACATAGAACCATGTCTACGGATAAAAGGAAAATATATATTGCATAGTGCTTCAAATTATTATATTTTCTTGTAATAACTGTTGAAATATGTAACAAGTTATTACAAAAGTTTATTAGAAAATGAGTTCAAGACTTTGATTACAAAATACACCGATTATTACAAAGTGTGGCATTATTACATAATGAGTTTAAAGTGTATTAAATCATTACACCATTGTTACATAATGCAGCTGTACAAGGTGCATTAAAACAAATGGAATACCATTAAAAAGTAAAGGGTTTTGTTAGTTATCTGTATATTCTTAACACATATACTTATGTTCTATGAGTTTTAATAATTTTCATAGTGATGATTTTATAGGCTTAAATGAAATAAAAAAAAATAAACAGAAAAGCTTGGCAATATGTCACTGTCGGTATTATGGATAGAATACAATGTCGTTTCTGTTTGAATTACCTTGTGGGAAAATGAATACAACATGTACATCTACAGTATGAACACAATCCTCCATGTATGCAAGTATTACTTTAGTTTAGTTTACTTTAGTGTTAGGGTTAGATACTGACCTTCAAAGCTTGAATCTGAATAGAAACTGTTGGGAGGGTCGTGATAATTTTAACCTTTACATAATCAGACTTGAGTGAAAAACATGAGGTTTGGGATGTGGATCAAATTGAATATTTATTGGAAAAAAAGGTCAAAAACGGTTCATTAGTTTTTAGTTGCACTACTTGTAGGATATTGAGCTTTTTGTTTGTCACCCATTTTTAGTGAATCAAAGAAGTATTGTACCCTTGAATCAGGGCTTAATTCACCCACTTTTTAATGGCTCCCACAGAATGTAGGAGTGTTCTAAGTTTATTAGCTGCTACTCCGTGTGGAAAAAGACTTTGTAAACTTGGCAGCAAGTTGGACCGAGTAATCACATTCTGCTCCGTAAACAGTGAATGTGGTTGTGATCCAGCATTTTACCACCTTGGAAATCTGAATTCTGCTGCATTTCTATCAATTGTTAGTATCAGTCTGCTGGAAGAGTCTGGCCATTAAGAGCCATTAGTAGACGAAAAGAGGCATTACACTGCATTTGTATTGGTTGTGTTAGTATCGGTTAAACTGCGCATTGTAGTGGGACAGTGGTCGTGACATTTCTGACTACAATCTCAGATATGCTCACAATCTTTCATCGAAGACGACCAGATCGTGTCTTTTAGCCTCTGAACTGATGATCCAGGTGTGATCATACACAGTTATGTAGATCACTCAGGTATTAATCTCTTGATTTAGTATTTGAATGCAACGGAAGAGGTTTTGTGACCTGGTACTTCACTGCGTTAACCATAAGTTTGACTGTATGGCCAGAGATGAGATGGATTTCAGAAGCAATCTGTCGTGGCGGTCTCAGGTGTACAATTACAACAAGACCACAGGGCCTCTGCTGCTTTGGCAGATGATAGAAGGTGACCTGATTAACCTGCAAATTGACATTAACCATCAAGCGTCTGCCTCGCCAAGCCAGCTAATATATCGAGGGGGTTAATTAAGCACTTAACACATGGAATTGAATGCAAGATCCATGCAATAAGCGACACATTTCCACATAAATAAAAAATTGAGATTCACACACATGCAGCAGAATCAATAGGCGAGACCGAAAATCCAAGCAGATAAAAGAGTCTGAAAATTACAAAACGTGGATAATTTTTAGTATATTTCCAATGATCTCCTCCATTGATGTTCAGACAAAGGGTTTCTTTTATGTTATTGTGGTGTGAGCAATAGTTGAAAATGATGAAACTCTGGGGGTTTTGTCTGGCCTGGCATGACAGATGACTCTGCAGTGAAAATAGGGCATTGTCCCACACTATCATTTATTATGAGCGTTGGCCAGGTTTGATGGAGGGAGCCAGGCAGCTGGGAGCACAGATCATTCATCCAGAATGAGAAGCTGTACCTGGTGCAGATCTGCTCTTTTGCCAAACAGAAGAGGAGCTGCTGCAAACTAGATCTGAAGACAGCCCGGATGGGAAGGAGAGCTTCATGGTAACATGTATTTGGGTGGACTCACGGGAGAGACGAGTCATGGTGTACTGTGGAAAACAATTCAGTGTAATCGGCGTGTAGCAAAAAAACTCACTGCCAAAAAAAATAAAATAAATAAAAATAATCCACACTTCATCAGTTCGAGCAGAGCTGGACCCCAAGATGCTGATTTTTGAACAGATATGTGAAATTGTGTGCAGATGTGGACGCAGGAGCTTGGATTTATTGGTAGGTACACTGATCTGCCACAGGAATGTGTTAGCAGACTGACTGAGTGAAATAGGGCAAGGTACTCTATCTCAGATGTCACTTGAGGGTACATTCTGCTAATGTATCCCGCTATCTCTTAACATATCTCAGAGGAAGAACGGAACTCGGGTAAAGGAATTGCTCCACTTATCATCAATCAGCATTTCCACAAATGACACCGGCCATGTGTTCACAAATATGAACAAATAATCTCTATTAGTTACTGTAAAATGCCTCGGCCGCAAAGGAAAACAACAGAAGTAAAAAAAACAAGTAAAAGGTGCTTTTACAGCTGGCATAGCAGAGTTGAGTTACACTAAGAGGAGAGAAAAGTGAATCTTTTCTTTTTTTCTTTTTCTTCCTTTTTTTTAGAGGTTTGCTATGCCATCTGCAGAGCACCTTAATATTTTATTAGGCTACATGTTTAATGCACAAATCTCAAAATCTGAGCGTTTGCATCAGTAAAACAATAGCCTAGCCATTTGTGATTACATGCAGCCACTCTGCTGCCTGAACAATGCAGGAACTTCCCAAAAGCCTTTTCAGGTAACCTGCTGAAAGTGCACATTTTCCGGCGAACTACAGTACCTCTAGGAAACAAAAAAGAGCTACTGTAGCTCTGTAACTCTGCTTATAGACACAAAAAAATGGTAATGATGGATCAAATGAGGGAAGCAGCCAATTAAATGTAATTAACGCAATCAAATTGTTCACAGAAATGAGCTATAATGATGTGAAAGTTCTGCAAATTTACATGAAACGTCTGCGCACATGCGGACATGCAGAACTAATGATGTATGTGCTTTTACTATGCATGCGTAGGGAGAGCATTTTGGATTCCCAGACAATTTATGAAAGCCTTTTTTTTTGTGCACAGACAGCTCATTGACATGCATCTCCCAGCTAGACGAGCTTGTTTGCTTTAATTCAACAATGGTGCAGTAAGCACTTTGTTACTGTGGAGCAATGATGGATAGCCAGAGTGATGGACATTTATTAGCATGGCTTTTAGATAGGCCCGTGAGTGCTGCACTTGACAAAAATAATCCCTCTCAATTGGAAAGATGCTGCCCTCTTTTTGCCAACATGACTCCACTGCACTTGAAATTCTCCCCGATCTCCAAGTCAGTGACAGTTTGGATCACGCACATCTTTTCAAAGACTAAAACAAAAGGCTCCCGGCTTGTATCACTTCATGAGGAAGCCATTATCATCAGAGAATAACACGTTAAACATTTAAACTATCCGTGCTGTGATGTGCGACAAGGACAAACTTGTCAAAACGTAGAAATATATCAAATGTCACAACACAGCTGTTTTGTCTTGTTTGTTCAGCTTCATGAAATCTGACAGAAATTATATGTAAGATTTCTCCCAAACTACTTACCTTGGAAGATATTCTTTAAAGTGCTTTTTTTTTTTTCAATACCATACTTTACTGGAACTGCATCCGGTTAATGAATTGATGTGAATGAATGAATCCGGATTGTAATCCCAGTGGCAGCAGGAAAGGCAAAAAGTAACCGTTTTGAAAATAAGAGCTGGGATGACTTGTAATGATAACTCCTGTAAAAGGGAGCAGCCACTGAAAGATCTCCCCAGTACATTTATTTTTCTTATATTTTTTATTTTTCATTTTGGATGAATGTGCTCTATAAAGATGATGGGCCACTTTGACATTTGTGAGGTCAGAGAAATATCTAGTTACCCAGCTAAATTGTGACACTTCTACCACAAGGATATATAAATATTATAGTAAATAATAAAAGGGCTTTGCTTATATTTTCACAGCTCCAGCTGACTCAAAGCCCTTTACACCATTAGTAATATACACCATTAGTAATATACACCCTTTCACACGTAAGGTGTTCCATTAACAGACATTATGCTGTCAATGTCTTTCACAGTGATGCTTCAATATATGGACAGGGAGTCGAACCACCAACCTTGGGATTAAAAGATCAGTTGAATGAAAATTGCCTATTTTAATAAAATGGTGACTAAATTAATAAAAGAACCAAATGTTTATCCATGAATTAGGTTTACAAAATCAACATGCAAATATTTAAAACTTTTCATCCTGAAATGCATTTGTCTATACAGTAATTACACACTATTTACTATATGTCCAGTGTGGATGAAATAATTTTTTTCCTCTAACCACACATGAATAACAAATAGTTTGTTGATTTTTGGAACATGGCCAACCAGATTGCAAAGGAAAAGCCAGCAGGTCAATAATTGTCTGTGCTGGAGACATTTAGGAGCATAGGGGAAAACAGGAGCAAGTCTGTTCTATTTGAATTTAGTTCTCTCACATCATCTTTCCTTATCCAAAACAATGTTATCTTAAAGAAAGTTCCATTCATCTGTGTAGCCTTGAAGACTTCAGCTGATAACCCTGCACAGAACCCCATTAAGAGTTTGTAAGGACAATATCACAAAAGCACAAGTTATTTTCATTGATTCATTGATTCATTCACTATCTCAAAGGTTTGTTTTATATGTAAAGTTGATATTTTTTTTAAACATATCAAGGGGATAGGCTGGATATTAAGAGGTGTATATCTGCACTGAAATCCATTCACTCACCAGATGATTAGATATATTACATTCCATTAAAATGTAAAAATAGCTTCATTTTGCATATCTTCTGTACAGTTCCTTCAATCAAACAAAGATAACAGCTTTCTGTCATACGTGGCCTGGTACTGCTCTGTGTTGAGATGTACGGTGGGTCACAAAATGCACATTTGTTAGAACTATTGCAGCTGAGGGACTGGCATAAATCTTTCCTTAAAAGCTCATCTGTTTTATTTCTGAGTGTGTCTTGTTGCATTGATCTTCATCCGTTTCCTCCGCGGGTCATCGTATGGACTCAAAGAACTGATCTGATAATCAGCAGTCAGAGAACACAATGACCCCCATCTCAGCGTTTCATATGTCTTTGGTTTCCTTGTAGATGAACATTGACAATAAAAAAGCTAAATTAAACTGAGATTAAACATTGTTTCCCCATTATACCAAAAAATCCTCATGGACCGCCAGTGCCACTCATTGACTAATTAGTCTTCTTCCAGGCCATCTTCATGGTTTGGCGCATTAGAGCTCGGAGCAGAACTGGAAACAGCCGGCAAGATTGCCTCAGGGCATGTGGTGAGGCACAGACTGAAGATGCATTGTTAAAAAGTAATTATCTTCTCATGTAAACCTAAAGTATGAAAATATAAGGAGCATTCCCAGAATGACAAGAGAGTAAAATGGAAAACAAAAAGTGAGCATAGGACTGTAAACAGATTGATAATGTAGTTGAATTTCCCAAAATGTGACGCGTGCTAAATTCCCGTGAAGCAATGGAGACTTCCAAAGGGGGGAGACATTGTGCAACAAAAGGTCAAAGTGCAATCAAAATTAATTTACCTTAGCAAAAAGTAATTTAGACATTGTGGTTGATAAATGAGTGAAGACTGATTAGGGTAATTAACTAGATATGTTAATTTGCGGTTATCTTTTAGGTTGGTTTAAGGTATTGGCTGTTTCCATGTGTGCTGCTGCTGGCCGGTTGCCGATCTGGAAGTCCAGAGACCTTGTAAGCAAAGAAGTCACACACCCACATTCGAATAAAAATCTACTACATTAAATTACACATTCTGTAGCCTTTTGCAACCTCGGGTATTGGCCGAGGATTTCAACAGACTGCTAACAACGCCATTAAGGAAGAAGGGTTATCCTCTGGGTCTCATACACCAGATTATTAAGGTGCTTCTGAAACTGCCATACCAATATTTTTCCCCCCTCACATAACATTTTTAAGGGGTCAATCAAACAATGCAGGATAATGACCATCTCAGGCTTGACAGGACACCTCTTCTTACATTGTGTATTCACTCTAGGACCCTATCTTCAAATCTAGTGTTTAAATGACTCAACCTGCACTTTTAATATTTCATATTAACACGGGTATTCTAGCTGTTGATTGCGAAAGTCTATGCCGCTGCAATGATGTGCGGTGTATATATTTTATATAGCGATGTCTGCTTCTTTATGAGGTTCAACGTAAGCCACACTTGTGGGGAGACAGGACTAAAAAAGCTGCAGGGCAGCTTGAGGAGCGATGGGAGTCCATTATAAAAGTTGTGCAGAGCTTTAACAGGTAACACTGCCTGCCATATGTCAGCTGCTCCTGAATCCACACTTTTGTCTGGACACCCTAATTATAAAATTTCTCCTGGCATAAGGGCCACATGCCAGCGCCATGGTGTTGCTATAGATGCAATGCCATGACAATGTTATGCACAGCTGTCTGGGAAGGCTGAAAAGCACAAGTCCAGGAGCGGCATGACTCACATTTCAGCAAGATACACTAAAGCCAGATACCAAAGTCACAATGGCCAGTAGCCTAATAAAGAATATATAACACAAGCTTGAACACAGACCGGCTGAAACCCTTAAATCCCAATTTATTGGATTTTTTTTTTTTTTGCCTTTATCTGCTGTGGATCAGGCACAGCCCCATCATTCTGAAACTCCATCCTTCCTGCCTACTCAGAATCTTTGAGGACCGCCATTGATCGCATTCAATGTGAGAGCGAGCTAAAAACAAACCATGTGCGTGCATACCCACACAGATTACTCCAGCTAAGACATCCAAGAACAGTTAACTCCACAATCAGATAAAAGCAAGAGAAGAAATATAAACAATATGTCACTCCAGTCGGACACTCTAGATCTCTATCTCTTATCGTGTGATCTAATCTACATGGACTCGACTCGTTTTTCCCTTTAACCTCACTGACATCTGATGCAGATTTTGAAGGTCCACAGAGGATGTATTTCAATGATTGAAACGGCAGATAACAGTGTCACTTCACCTGGATTCAACTTTCCACCAATCTCTTTACATATTTGAGCTGCAAAATGAATTGTATCATAAATTGGAATTAAACGCCAATAACTCACTGATGTTTCTTGGTTTGCAATACCTGATCTGATATTCAAACTGAGCATCTTGTCTTTCCAGAGTTGAGCCTGGATACTATACCTCCACCTATATATATCATGTTGCCTTTGACCTGCAATTGTATAATCAATGTGACAGATGTTTAATCTCTTATTCATCAGCTGAAAATGGAGAGACCACTCTGAGATTATAAATTTGTGGTTTACTGCGTGGGATGGAAACCATCTAAAAGACTATTTCTGATCATAATAGTTTGATGGTTACTTCCACAGTACGCAAGTCTGTCAACGAAAATAGTATATTGTTCCCATCTATTCTGCTGGAAAGAGTTAGCAAAATTCGCCTCAAACAAAATATAATAATTGGGTTATTATAATGATAAAGTTTGGGATTATGGAGGACTGTTGTGTGTCATAAGGGACTGTTGAATTTGTGATTTTCAGCCTGACTCAGAGATCTGTAATCCACACTTCTTTGCTGATAGAAAGAGCCCAAAAAAAGAGAAACAGGTAAAACAACTAAGAATAAATTAATACATTTTTTTGAAACTTGTTTAAACAGTATTGCAGCTTAAATGAGTCCACAGCTTGATTTTTGTAAACAGTGTAAACCACTAAAGGAACGGCGATGCAAAACAGATACATTTTCTCAAAAAACTTAAATGTAATCAAATGTTAACTAATAAATGTTAAACTGTTCCTATCAATTCATAAAAACAACATCAGATACAGTTTTTGTATGTATAACAAACTACATACAACTGTATTAGTTGTGTTATCTTTAAAGTTGAAACATGCTTTGTGGCTTCAAAGAAATTGTAATTTTGTGGATTATTTTCACTGTTGCTGTAAGTGAGAGTTGATCTAACCTGTTGAAACTATTGACTTAGTCATGGGTAACATCAATTATGCCATCTCAAAGTTCAAATGATGAAACTTGAACTTGTTTGACTGTGTAGTGATAACAATGAGGTTTAATAAGTAAATGAAAGTGGTTGTATGGGACCTGCATGAGTAAAATCTGACAATTTAATTGGTTAACTGCAGACAATGTGATTCATATACAAAACATTTCATATGAGACCTTTAATCTCCATATGAAATTCTCTCCCTCTCAGGGTGGCCTTAGCATTTATTGCTGAAGTACTGTTATGTGCCCCATAAATACAGTCTTTAGGAGACTTGCTTTATTGTCAGTAGACTGTTATAGTGTGCTCAGACAGTATGCACTATAAGACAAATATTATATATTATATATGGAGCAATTGAATATAAAGTTAATGCAAAGACCCGAGTTAGCGAGAAACATCACTGTGAACTGATATTTGAATAGCACTAATACAGAGAAGAGAGAATAATGTGAGACCTTAAGCAAATAAGGGCAACACCCAGAGCTGAGGACAGACACTGTTAAACAAACACAGAGCGCTCCAACAGACCTGCAGTCAGACTGTGAGTGACATGTCTGAAGCTACTTAATGTTACCCTTGTAAAAGAGGAAATGTTTCTTCTAATACTCCTCTGACACCACCTCTGTTCACTGATGCTACAGGTACTAATGAGGGTTTTCTTTTTTGGAAATCCTTTCATACTTCAAAAACTTTCCTGAACAAAAGTGTAATTAACCTTTGAAACAGTGGGAGGAATAGTGCGCGTTGGAAATAGCACTAACTTTAAAAAACAAAACAAAACAAAAAGAAAACCCACGAACACCATATATTACTTCAAAAACTCTTTTCATGTCTTGTACATTAAAGTATATGCAGTTAATTAATCATGCTGATTATGTTCCACCTCTGAATCACTTACAACTATCTTATTTCACAGATCTTCTTTTATGGCTTCACATGAGGCTTTGAAGCAGAGGCCCACAGAGCTTGTTTTAATCTGATTAATCATATTTGGTGTTATGCGATGAAAAGATCGATGTAGCTATCCTCATCAAGAGACAGTGTATGTCCACATGTTCAAGAGCGTCCTTATCTCGCTCTCGCTCTCAGGCATAAAAACCCTCAGTCGCAATCCAGAGTTCAAATGTTAACATGTACATCTACACAGGTTTAAAACTTTGACGCTTACAAATCCTGAAAACGGGAAGTGAAATTATCTCAATACTCAGGGTGCACAGATAAAAGCAGCACTCTCACTGCAGTGTGTGCAGATAAAAGAGCAGGTCTACAATATCTGAAATACAAAGTTGTTTGATAAGATGTCAATGTGATTACGTCCTATCAGTCACTGAAGATCAGCTGTCTGGGCGGTCCGAGCCCGCCGGCCCCCTCGCCATGCCTCGCATTTAGCAAGCTAACATGCTGCTTTATGATCAGTGAACTTGCCGCTATTGCATCAGTTATGTTGAGTTGCTTGGCCAGCAAAGGCACTCTAATACACTCTAATACAGTACTTACTAAGCTGAGCAGATTCATTTACACGAGGATTCCTGTGACGAATTGCTGAATGGTGAAAAGCGGCAGCTTTCAGACAGCGAGAGGTGGTTCCCTTGCAGAGGTGTGACTGCAACTATGGTTCCATCAATGCTGAAGTTAAAAGGAGCATCAAATGTTGAACATAAATGACCACACGTCAACACGTGCACTGCCTTTTTAAAGAGGATCTCATCCAGTTTCACAACATTAGTCAAAACAATTGTTTTGACCCGCTTCATTAGGTGGATTGAGTTGAGAGCGTGCACATCAGCGCGCTACTTTTCTTTGCCTGTATCGTAAAGATATAATCATTTCCATTGACCTACAGCACATTGATTAAAGAAAGCTGTCTACCTTCTGCTTCATCTCCGAGTGGATGAAACTGACTTTGGAATGAGCTCAAATGATAAATCAAAAGCTCTCAGATACTTATGGAAAATAATCAGCCCAAACCTGTCATCAGAATGATGAGACTCATAATCATCTGCTATTTTTCAGACCGCTAATCTTGTTTTTTTCCTGACTCTGAAGGCTGCCGTTGCCACTGTTGACAGGGTTTACAGTGAAACACTGGATTCATACCTGTCTGTTCATTCAAAGGTCATTGGGTCGCTTCACATCAGCAGGTAATGGAGTTGACAGGGTTCACCCGAGCAGTGTTCTTACAGCCGGAGGGCTCCAAGTGAATCCGCATTGTCTGCAACCAGCCGCCAAAAAAAAAAAAAAAAAAAAAAAAAAAACACCCAGCC
>OMNM01001506.1:3877-14182 GCA_900302745.1 Parablennius parvicornis
TTGGAGAATAATACGCACGCACGCACACACACACACACACACACACACACACACACACACACACACACACACACACACACAAGCTAATGTTAATATCATCTCTTCTCCAAAAAAACACCCACTCAGTCAGAGCAGGCGCACATACGCACATGGGCGAGCGCACACACCAGCACGCCAAAAACCATCACTTGTCATTGGCCCAGCTGCTCCCTCTTCAAAGCTGTTGGCTTCTGGGTGGCCGTGGAGAGGAGAGGAGCAAAGAAAAGTTCTCAAGAGCTGCAGTTTGAGCCAAACGACACCAAATATCGGCGGCGAATACGCTGCAGATTTGCGCGCTGTGGCCGAGTTGGAACCTTGAACACTCAGCCAATGAAACGCTGGAGAAAATGTTACACTCGAGCTAAGATTTAATAGAGCCACAGAGGTGTAGTCACACCTCAGTGGAAATAATGAGTCTGGACCCTAACTTATTTGGAAAAAAAAACAGTGATGGTAGACACAAAGAAATGTATCTTGCTAAATGCTCCTGGTTCCCTCCGACAGTGACATAAAGTGCCTGATCTTATGTTCACATGTTTGTGCATTTTTCACATGATAGATTGTTTCCCTTCCCCTTGACATTATTTGTCACACTTATTGTATTTGGCAGTTTAACAAGAGGAGAGACATCGAGGAGTAAAATCCAAAAGCACTCTAATACAGAAAACATGTAGAAAGAGTGATCTGCCAAATAGGAGCTCAGAAGACCAGAACAAGACGAGATTATTTGGGAAATATTTGAAAGAGAACATTATTATGAATTTATAATCTTAGAATCTAGATCAGGAAAAAAATTTGTTTTATGGCTTGGCAATAAAAAAACAACAACAAATAAACAGTTTTTTGAATGTTTTAGAAGCTTATTCATCTTATTTATGTATTCAGTGTATATCCACTTGGGAAACCTTTGAAAACTGGATGGAGACCGTGTGATTCATATAATGCTCATCAGCAACTGCTCACGCTTTTATATGATGAGAAACGTGCTTCTCTCTGACCTTGTTGCCGTTGTTGAGGGTCATGCTGCTGAGGGCCGACAGCTTGGCCTCCAGACTCTGGTGCCCCGCCTGCTGCTGCTGCTGTTGGTGTTGGTGGTGGAGCTGCTCCCTCTGGATCTGCTCCCTCATGCTCCTGGCTTCCTGGATGGCCTTCATCACCGCGTCCTGGTCCCCAAACAGTGCCGTGGAGTTGAGGCTGGACAGTATGTCTGCAAGCGGGAGGACAGAAACGAGATTGAGAGACTTTCAGTGGAAGGATCTGGCAACGCTGCAGCAGTAATAGTAAAAGACTCAATAGGACTGAATTTGAATTATCCCGGTGTATATAACAACTACAGTAGATGTTTCCTCTTGTCCTAAGGAAAAGTTGTTCTTTATTTGTAATGATTTCACGAGGATCGTCATGGCTCAGCGTGACTTATGTCTTCATCACTATTCAGTCTTGACAAATCAGTGGTATAATCAGGGTTCGATATGCAAAAAGATGAGGGGCTGACCTCTGGTGGCTCCCAAAGTGGGCGATCTCAGCGATGTTTTGATCAACGTGATCGCTATTGTAAACTCCATTAAAAACCCAACCTGCTAATCAAGGTCTGTGTGAGGAGATGAGTCTGGGTCTGGTTTGTTTTTGCAAAGGTAATATTCAGGTTTAGTGTTTGTTTTCCTCTTTCAAAGGTAAAGAAAGCATCTTGAAAGCAGTGGATGTTGAACATTGAAATGTTCCAATACAAAAATTGTAAGACCAAATGCACTTTTTAAAAATTCTATTTCATGTGTTTCACATAAAACATTCAGTTTATATCAAACTTGTCGTAAAAAGAATGGCTATGTTAGTATTTCTAAAAGGGAGGCCCAGTAGAAAACATTATTGCGATGACATATCCAAATATCTTTATTGCAACAGTTTATCTTTTGGCTTCTTCACCAGCAGAGCAAACTGAACCACATCAAATAATTTTGTTTTTAAATCACGGTAAAGCAGAGCTGCTCAGTCTGTGTCAAGAGTTACAGCTGTGCTATTAAATAAAAGCTCATAATGAGATACTATGTCTCATGCTAAGTAGAATATTTTAATATTTATGGTTGTTGTGAGCAGGATAGAAAATGGATGGATGGATGGATGGATGGATGGATGGATGGATGGATGGATGGATGGATGGATGGAATCCATAGGCAATAAAAGCCTTTATGGCCAAATGCCACTGATAAACTTTTCTTCTTTTATCATCCTAATTTGTCTTTATTTTCTATCTTATTTATTTATTTGTTTTTTTTACATTTGCACTATTATCAGTACAATACATCACTGAATAAAATAAATGTCACTTTTAAAATTGACGTATTTGTTTTATTTTATCGTTTCTCGTTTTTAAATTAAATTAAAAAGAGGCATACAGAAGAATCACAGAAGAATCACAACAAGACCTTTAACCCGAACCTTATGACTTCTGCACAATATTGTTTCGTTTTAGTAAACTACGCTCTGACAAGGATTTCAGATTGTTAACTTTAGCAAATCTGAGTAAAAAGGAAGAGTCCATAAGTCAGCTTTCATGTATAACTGAACTAGACTATTCTACTTGTCCACCTTGAAAAGGTGAGCTTAAGCTACCTAACATTTAAATTGAAAAATTTTTCATTTAATATTTGTGTAATTTAATACCTCAACCAACAATTTTGCACCGCTGATCGGTAAAATGAACAGCTGTTACTACATTTGCTTAAGTTGTCCTCAATATAAGAAAGTAAAGTAATTAGAAATACTTGAGCAAAAGCAGGAATTTAAAAAAAATTTTAAATGTCAATTGCAAAAATGCTGATCGAATGGTTTGATAACTTATTTGAAGGCTAGAAGGTATTGAGTTATTTCTTTAATAATCAGAAAAGTATTAAAGGGATGTCGTTGAGTATAAGTAAAATTACATATTTGAATCTAAACACTTGTTTAAGTAGAAGAACACAAATTACTGATTAAAGTAATTTAAGTGTTTTAATTTTCTATTTCCACTTTAAGTAGAAATACACTTTTTATAATATGATTTTTATTCATATTTTATTAGGCAGCCTGGTCAAAAACAATCTAAAGTGGAAGCAGCTTGCTCATTTTATCCGTCCTTTGGATATTTAGTGAATAATTGTTGAAACTGTTATTCTAAAAAAAAAGAAAAAAAAGAAAAATAGTAGAGGACCTCAGTTTTTGTGCCTCAGAGTTATTTTCTCTTTGTTCACAAACACGACTGAGCAACGGAAACAAAGAAAACAAGTGGTAAAAGCAAGAAACTTGCAAAGTGCGTGTACAAATTCCTCTTAAATAACACTTAAGCAGTCACATAAAAGTGGGATTTCCATTCTCGTATCAAGTCCAAATGTTGCTTAAAGTTGTTTTCCAGTCCACTTGTGTCTAAACACAACTCCTCCCTCCTCCTCCTCCTCCACCTCCTCCCCCCTTGTTTATGTGCTTCACACTTTTGAAGCTGATGCACATTTGAAGAATAAGGAGAGAAAAAAAAAATAAATAAAAGGATGCAAAGTTTCCGTCGCCCTCCTCGTTTAATTAGCAGACAAGTAGGAAGCTCTGTATGCTTGGGTGGCCGTTAAAACGGGCACAAAATAACACAAGCGTTGCGTCCTCAAAGCCACTCCAGAGGAGCTGGTGAAATTGTTTTCTGGGGGGATATAATGAGAGGGTTTAGATTGGCCTTAATAACAGATAGCAGAGGTAGGGGCATAAAAGGTCTAGCGCGGGCAGACAATGATGTGAGGAAGCTCTTAAAAACCAAATAACGTGTGCTGGGTTTCACTGCTTCCGCTACCAGGGTTTTCATTGGGGCTAAATACAGGGCTTTGGACTGCTGTAAAACACACGTACGCACACAAACAACACACACACACACACACACACACACACACACACACACACATACATACACACTCAGGTCTCTGGTGAGGCTGAGGTGTCTGCAGTCTATCAGGCGCATGCGACGCCGCTCGGTTTTGTCTGTGGGTGGTGAGGTGGAGGGAGGTGTTTGGGTGGGAGATGTTTTCTGTTTTTCCGGTCGAGGCGAAGGCGGCGTTTTCCTCTGGGTGGATGTACAGTACACATGTGAACAATACTGCGGCGTATGAAAGTACAGACAAGAGCATGTAAGCACAGACAGCGTCAGTGTCGTCGTTAACCCCCCCCCAACCCCCCACAACTATTTCAACCCTGTGATTCTCATTGAACATGACAGCAACGCCAATGCTAACGTAGCCAACAAAGTGTGGGTGGCAGTGGTGTTGAAACGTGTGTGTGGGTGTTTGTCATTTACCCAGAGAGGTGTTCCTGCCCATGGCGGGGATGGGACTGGGGATGCGGCCTTTGCTCATGCCCGTCGGGCTGGTCTTGTTTCCGGAGAACAGACTCTGTGTCGGGGACGTGGGCGAGCGGAGGGGCTCGGCGGTCTTCGGTCTGGCTGACAGGTTCAGTGGCTGTGTGGATCCTTCCTCCTGTTGGCAGGACAGACACAACCGGGTTTAGGTGACGACTTTTGAATGAAGCCAGGCACTGTTAGAACTCAGCACTTGGAGTTCAATATGACACCAGCCGAATTGAACCAGACCACAAACTGCTGATGTTGAGTTTTGCCTGCGTGTGGCAGAATTACACACAAAGTCCACACTTCAGTGCAAATAGAGACGCATGTGATCAAAGTAGTGATGGCTCCTGAACTGATGGTGAAATCTTGAAAACTACAACACTTGAAAACTCTTCACACCACAAGCGGTCCCACTGCTACATTCTATTCAAATGAGAACATCAAACACATCTATGAGTTTCAGTTGGCATTTTGCCCTAAAATCTTCTCCAAGGCATAAACTAATGGAGTCTTTAAAGTCAGGTTTACCTCAGAGTCTCCAAACACTGTTGATAATCTCCAGAAGGAAATTATTTGGGAATTAACTCATGTAGAAGAAAGGAGAATATGAGAAGATCGTCACTGACATTTCCAAATCTCTGTTCTGGCGTTGAATATACTCTTTAAGCAATAAATTAGGAGCCACACTAAAGCGTTGTGATCTGCACACACCCAGCAGTCCAAAGAAATGCATATTAGATTAATTTGTATGATAAAATCGAGTGTGTGACCATGGAGATGGAGAATTTAAGGTTCAGATCCTTTTTTAAAAGACCTATTTATTTCCTTGAGCCAGTGATAAAAACAGCTGTATTCACACTTGGTGCAGATGTACTTCAATCATCAAGTCAGAGGCTGAGCTGCATGTCGATCATTTCTGATCACTAACTCGGTTATAAGAGCTGAAAACAGTAACAAGATGGACAGAAAAGTCTGCATTCTAATGTAATTTCATAGATAAACATCAATACTACCTACTTTGTGGCACATAAATCTTTTTATATCGGAACATAAAGTAAATCAGTGGTTTCTGTTTTTCAGGCTCATGTACAGGAACGTTCATGTACAGGAAAGATTAAGAAATTTGTGTACTGTAGGTCTATATCTAATAAAGATTACAATTCTTAAACCATGTTTATTTATTTCTATCACATGATGTATTATTTAGGTTTATTTTGAAAAAAACAGTCGAACGTTTAGGTAAAATTCAAACGGGAAGAAGTCAATAAAGTATATTTCTGGGAGGGGGAATTCTTTGAAAAGCATCACTTATAAAAAAAACAAATGAAGTCACAGCACAACAAAATACTTGAATATAGCAGGTACAGATCGACACAATCATGTAAAAGTTAAGAGTTAAGAAGGAATTTTAAAACTACTGATCACACTGATGTTGTGAAGTGTCTATGTCATTGGGCCCTTCTGGCTAAAATATACCTTTGTGGCTACCAAATGTAAAGAAATGTGCATTTTGGAGATCATTTGTTCTGTTCATTTTTTTTGTAAAAGGTGACATATTGTATGATGAATCATAAAGTCAGAAACGTCTTTGTCAAGTGGAGTATGGGAGGAGAAAAATCCTTTGAACTCAGTAATTTCTCCATTACTGAAATTATATACAAAAGAAAAAACATTGAACGCATGCTTTTTTGTTATATCATTTGCAAAAACTTTGTATATCATTGCGGTAGAAGTGCTTGGTCACAATTACCAGTGCGTATTACAGCCTCATGGCCATTCCAATTACCACTACAGCCAATCCCTGGTTGAAAATATGAATTAAGGTGCTCTTAGTGCTTTTACGACTCTGCGAAGCAACTCCACTGAAAGAAACAACGGCACATTTGTGTGTGTGTGTGTGTGTGATTTCTCTATTGCTGATCTGCATAAGGTCTCTTTGGAAACGGGAAAAGCAGACTCAGAGAACAACAGACTCCTTCACATTGACGCTGTCTGACTGCGGCTCTTCTGTCAGCGGCAGACGCTTAATGAACGTGGATCAAATTAAAGAGTTTCAGCCGAGGAAGTGTTGAGGAGGGAAGGAGGTTAGGATGGGCATTGCGGGTTTCGCCGTGGGGAGGGATGGAGGGAGGGGGAGTCAGCCTGCGGGTGGCATGCCAAAGTGAGAGAAATGGGGGAAAGAGGGGTTTCTCTGTGTCTGTATGTTTGGGGGAGAGGAGGGGGAGTTTGGAGTTTGAAGGGCACAGCACTACTGTTTGAGTGCGGTGGGCTCTGACGCCGGTCTATTGTGACGCCGGGTGCAGCTGTGACACACACACACACACACACACACACACACACACACATATACACACACACAGACACATGGCTTCCATTACTGCCTCGTCGCTGAGTAAAAAGATGAGGCGTACGCTCTCTCCAGTGAAGGGGTCTGGGCTCCTGCCAAACAGCAGCCAGCGCCCGTGTGTGTGTGTGTATGTGTGTGTGTGTGTGTGTGTGTGTGTGTGTGTGTGGGTGAGCAGCCTGGGGTACCGCAGAAAGCCGCCCCAAGGAGGTGGGGTTTGGTCACGCTCTCACCAATGACTGATTAACACCAGTTAATAAGTGCTCTCTATCTACTCAAGAAAAGAACTATAATTTTCATCACTGATCTAAAAAGGAAATATTTTTGTAATGTGGTTTATAAATGCACTGCATTTGAATGACGTTAACATTGGCTGAAATTGGATAATAATTGGATAATATTTGAAGACCACCTGCGAAGTTTATCACCAGCAGTCACTGTTGAAAGTATATTACCATTTTCTGTGGCATAGAATCTGTATTACTTTTAGCTAATATCTATTATAGTACCCAGGTCCATTTTCTATGGCGTAGGGTATGGACCCCCCTGTATATATTGTGCAAGCATTACATTGAACCAATTTACTAGATATTTTACACGTTTGTGTAGGTGCCTTCAATATTCACACAATATAGATTCAAATCTTTATGATAATTCAGACCTCTTTGCTACCACACTATATCTCCTGCAGTCTTTAGCTGATTTGAACCTTTCAAATATCACAACGTGCAGCTTATTCATGAGATGACTGCTATGCTGTATGCTTTTAATTTCTTTAACTGTTTTTCAAATAAATCCAACAAAAACTACAAAAAAAAAATGTCCCATACAAAGCGGATGGGAGAAGTACCTCATTGAGATCACAGCAGATCAAAGCAAGAGAGCTTTGGTCTCCGCGGCAACAGACACCGATCTTCTTTGATCTGCTGTGATGTCTGCACTGGAAACACAAGATAAACTTTATTCAACCATCAGAATTCACACTTGAGTTTTCATCTGGAAATTCAAACCTCTCGTTATATAGTCTTTTTTTTACGTGCAGCTATGAGTGACATGTGCCAGAGAAGTA
This sequence comes from Parablennius parvicornis, assembly GCA_900302745.1. Classification (NCBI taxonomy): domain Eukaryota; kingdom Metazoa; phylum Chordata; class Actinopteri; order Blenniiformes; family Blenniidae; genus Parablennius; species Parablennius parvicornis. Next base: position 11,687 of record OMNM01001506.1, read on the forward strand.
GCCTCACACAGTTTGAGATGGACATTGTGGGGCCTTTGACCACATCAGCTAATGGAAATCGTTACGTCGCCGTCTTCACAGACCATCTGACTAAGTGGCCTGAGGCAGAGGTCATACCCAATAAGGAGGCCTCAATCATTGCCAAGACACTTGTCAAGCTTGTCTGCCGCTACTCCAACGTCAAAGTACTGATCGCTGATCAGGGCCGAGAGTTCTGCAAGAGTGTCAACAAGGAGCTACGCAGACGTCTTGGTATAGACCACCACAACAAAATTGCATATCATCACCAGTCCAGCGGCCAGAAGAAATGGCACAACCAGACCCTCTGCAATGCCATTGTGAAGTGTGTCAACAAGAAGCAAGACAACTGGGATGAATATATTGACCCCATCTTGCTACGCAACCGGACCACAAATCACAAGGTGACCAAGAAGTCTCCCTTCGAGCTAGTCTTTGGGCAGCAACCGACCCTCCTCATCGAGGAGGAATTTCCGGTTGTGGAAGCCAGCGAGCCAGCAGGAGATGATGTACAGCTAAAAACCAAGATAAATTCAGTGATGAATCTTTGCAACCTGCAGCAACAAAAAAAGGTTAACATCACTGATACACAGCAGAAGTCTTACATGGCTGAGCAACACCAGCCTCCCAGCTACAAGGTTGGAGAACTTGTCCTCCTCAACAAGGGTGACAAGGTTGCACCCAAATGGACAGGACCTTGTGAAATTGAAGAGGTACTATTTATTTTATTTCCATATTTTATATTTCATTAAACTGAAGAAAACAACATATAAATGGCAGTAGACGTTTGTTGTACATTATTTTATGCTAAATTAAACAACAAAATGTTCTTTATTTTCTATTTCATTTGTTTTCTTTTGTCATTTAGGTCCATCATAAAGGAGTCTTTCGGCTGAAGGGCATCAAGCCGCTCGTCAGTGCCACGAGGATCAAACCTTACCGTAGAGCACAGCGGCGTCTCAGTTCCTTCTCCAGCACTATATCAGCTGGTGTCAGTTTACCGCCTCCAAAAAGAAGAAGAAAAAGCTCTACTGACTGCCAAGTGATCGGACTCACCCAACCACCTCCTCTGACCTTCAACCCAGTTGATGAGAAATGGCAGGCTGACCATGCCAAAAAGCTTGGCTTCACAGTCCGAAAGAACCTTAAAACATTACCAGCTAGCCAGACCCTTGACTATGAAGAAGAGCCAAAGAACTCCATTGCCATGCTTGGTGACGGCAACTGTTTCTTCCGCAGCATCTCATACTTTTTGACTGGTACCCAGACAAACCACAGAAGACTGCGGGACCTCACGGTCCAGTACATGAGGGAGAACAAAGAGATCTTCGGCAAAGTGGCAGCACAACCAGACTATGCTTATAATAGCACCATTGTCCATCCCGGAGAATATGCGACAGAGGTGGAGATAACAGCAATTGCCAGCTTTCTGTCCACACCAATATGGACATTCTCACCATTTGGACGAAAGTGCCGCTGGCAGTGCTACTCCCCGTTATTAAATGTACCGTCAATGTTTGCACCATCAGGCAAAGACATATACTTGAAGAACATGTACGAGCACTTTGAACCTGTTGTTAAATTATGAAAAAAAAGCACAAAAAAAAAGCAAAAGCAAAAAAAGCAATAAGCAAAAAAAGCAATAAGCAAAAAAAGCACAAAAAAAAAATATAATAGTTGAATTAAAGTTTTGTTCACTACCTATTGTATTTTCTTGTCTATGTTTACATTTATTTATGCGGTTAAAGTGTTTTTACTTTTTTTTTTTTGGGGGGGGGGTATGGAATCCTGCAATTACCCTCCAGAATTTCAATTTGCAACACATATAAAGAATTACAATATATTATCTTACATATCATCCATCGTCCTATAAGTGCGGTGAATATACAGTGTGAGTCTCACCAAGCTGTTCCAAATGTAAAAGTCATGTAGGCACTGCTACATTGCCTGTGGGAATATACAACAGCTCAGATATTCTGGAAGGCAATGTGACAAACGTTCGTGTCGCAATCGGCCAGCAGGTGTCAGCAAATCCTTTTCTACGTTTGTTTGGACGTGTCCCTAATTTTCTGAAACAACTTGGGGAAGCTTTTCAATGCTGGCAAGGAAAGCAAATGTGGTGAAATGGGAAGGAGACGACCCTCCCTCTGTTCCTCTCTGATGCCCGAGGTCGTGACTCTTGAAAAGTTGGGACAGTACATCTATGGTGGAGTTCACACTTTTCAGCAGAAATAGAAGAGACCTCTGGAACACCTTGGAGTTATTTAAAATTTGGAACTGAACTAATTGGACAAACACTTGAAGTGAGATGTAAGGACCCGTGTATGTGTTTTGAGAGAATGATTTCTATATTGTTCAAGTTTGAGTGCTGTACTTCTCTCCTCTCCCTTCATTTAAGGACCAGCGTTGGTAATTTGCTAACTTGTGAACATTTTATTTTTGTAATTGTATTTTTTTTTTTTTTTTTTTTTTTTTTTT
>OMNM01001509.1:0-14032 GCA_900302745.1 Parablennius parvicornis
ATCTGGAGGGCTGACAGGCCGAGCAATCAAAGCTCCAAATCATTTAAGATGACGGACGCCTCATTTTCCTTTTTACATCTTACTGATTAATCCTCCTGCAGCGCATCTTTATATTTTTAACTTCCATCCTTCCCAGCCACGCTGAATTCGATGGTCTGACTAACAGTGGCACTTATTCAAATTAGTGTTGATGTCCCTCTTTGGCAGCAGAATCCAAACTGAATGCTGAGGGGAAGCAGCAGCAGCAGCAGCAGCAGCAGCAGCCGTCCAACAAGCTCATAGCAGCAACAAAAGCCACTGAGAGCGGAGTTCCATCTGCAGTCACTCTAAAGTCACTGCCGGGTATTTTTATTGGCAGAGGCATGAGCATGAAGGCAATTATACAGAGCCTGTGGGGTGAACACTCGGTGTGACCCTGGCTCACGTCTGAACAAGGTGTTTGCTTAGATTAAACTCCTTTTCTTTTTTTTTCCCTTTTACTTGGGGTTAATCTTGGCCGACTCTTCAAGGATTTTTTTTGTAAACCAGCTGTTGACTGGAATGTCGAGGCAAGAAAGACTCTTCATGAGCACTCGGTAATTCACAATCAGCTCTTCACTGTACGGGCTGAAGGATCGTGCTGGAAATTCAGCAATGTAATCTGGTTTAGACTTCATTTTAATGGGTAAATAAAGAAAAACTCAAACCATGAAAACAATTGTCTGATGGAACAACGCTCAGGGCCACCCAAGAAACCGAGAGCTCATCTACACGCCAACCATTTCAAGTGAAAACGCGAAATTTTCCTTTGGTTTTGTGTGTCTGTTGACTCGACAACGGTGCTCAGCGCCACTGAAGACATATTAGTTTTCAAAAATGCTTCATTGCCATGGAGACGAGTGAAAACAACACTTACTGATAACGCTTGAGGCCCGCCTCCTTGGAGACCGCAGAAGCACTGCTACTGCACACCACACCTGTGGTAAATAGTTCTGCACGTGCTCAGTAGACGGACAATGAGAACGATCTCTCCTCCAGAGTGTCATGACTCACAGTTCATATTCTCCTGGGATTCAGTACTTTTATTTTGACAGTCACCGTAATAACAATCCAACTTGGTCTGTCCACTTTACTATACGTGTGCGCCCATTGTTCATGTTTAAAGCATATGGTTCTCTCCGATCCGATTCAGGGCCGGATATTAAAGTGGTTTGTCGACCTATCCAGGGTGTGTACTTCCTGATCACATACTCGTATAATTGAGTGTCTTTGAGTTTGACCTGTTATGGACTGACAGTCTGTTCAGGGTCTATCTTGTTCACCATCTTTCTGCAGGGTTGAACACCAGCCGTCTTCGGACCCGTCTTCAATGGAGTGGGTACAAATGGTAGTTAAAATATATCGACTTTCTTATTTACACATCCCACAATTACAAAGTGGCATTAACATCCAGCCTTGTTTATGCCCACGCAGCTGCCAAAAAGTCTATAATATGCATTTTTAACTGTGTTTTTGGTGTCTCTTCAACTCCTGAGGGAAATATAGATTTTTGCAGAAAGCAGCTGCGGCTAAACACGGAGAGAAAGAAAATGAGAAGGAGCTAAAACAGTAGAGTTGTGAGCCAGACGGCTGGACGATGAGCCCATAGGACCAAGTCGGTTTGTTAATACGGAGACTGGGAGTCATGACACATCATATCTACGCGCACATGTGCAGGACAACTATTCACCACAGGCTTCGGTGCACATGCGCAGCTGTAGTAATAAAATGCGTCTCTCTAGTTATCACATCCACTTCACTAACAGCCGGCACCAGAGTCAGATTAACGCTCGTGTTCATTATCATAATCGACTCTCAGAGCGAAAATCTGAAATGTTAGAGAAGCGGTGAGAGAAAACAAAAGGGCACTTTCACACCTGACACTTGTTTTGGTCAGCGGCAGTGTTTCTGTGTCGAGTCTGAAGAGGTGATTGAGGCTCAGGTCTGGTTACGCTCTGTTACACAGAGTTCAGGGCTTCAAATCTTTCCCCCCAGAATTCAAACCGACCGCCTCACACTCTCCACAAGTTTGAGCTCAGACGTCCAGATGGAGGAAAACTGTCTTCTCCTCCCTGCTCATTTGATTTTATCTCCAGTACATGAAAACATCACGGCTGTAAAACATTACTCCTCATCAATCGATCAACACTTTATCCACCTGAGGCTAATGCACAACTGGAGCATATCTACCAATCCACAATTTAAAAAAAAAAATGTTATTCAGTAAATATGTAAATAAAAGCTATATCTTATCTATAAACAGTCTATTTTTAAACTTTGAAATGCAAAATTTGTATGATGATAATTGCTCGCTCTGCCTGCCAGGTGCTAACCACAGTGTTGCAATAAATAATGAATCAGTGGTACATAATGTGAAAAAATATGTCGTATTTGGATGTAATAAATAATAAAATAATAAACAGTCATTTTTGCTTGATTGAGGATTTTCACCTTGAGAGCCAGTCACGCAGAGCTTTTGATGCCCGGGTCCTAAAATGCATCAATTTTGCATTTTCGTTTCAGAAAAGTTTCACGTTTGCATGCTTTGAAAACAATGTAGTTTTCCAGTTCCACTAGTGTTTGCTGTTTTTAAGTAGTAAAACCATTTATGTTTTCACGCAGACGTAAACTGAAGCTCTTTTGAAGCGTCTTTTTAAACTGGTCCACTCAGTATCTGTAAGCAAAACAAACCTGTTTCCACATGCAGATGATGAAGCAGTAAATGCATATTTTATTGGAGAAGCACTGATAAATAAAAGTGAAGAGCACAGACTAAATTTAACGTTATGAATAAATCCTTCTCGCATGTGGAGAACTATTTCCAGTAGAACTATGTGCAGAAAAACTATTTACTACGACTGTTGTGCACATGTGCAGCAGCGTTTCATAAACTTTGTGTTTTGCCCTTTAATAAATAAATTGAGTCAAATCAGTCTTCAAAAAGTTGTGTTTTCAGTGACTCTGAACACCATTGTCTTGTAAACAGACCCCAAAACGCTATGAGAGTTTTCTGTTTTCTCTTGAAAATATTTTTGTAGAACCTTCAGGATAACGGTAGACGAATGCATAATTATGAACTGTAGTATCTGGTTAAAAAAAAAACAAAAAACTAAAAAAACTTAAAGAGACAGAACATGCAAACATCACCCAGAATGGCCTGGATCTGAACTGTGGATTATCTCGCTGTGAAGCAGCGAAAAACTACTTTTTTCATCAAAGCGCCCGCTGACTTTTCCTGATGGTGTTGGAGGTTTTTGGTGAATGACGTTCTCACTCCAACACTATTTCCAGCTGCAGTTGGAGAATGTTTTTTTTTTTTTTTTCTTAGACGCATGTGGACAACTTTTAAGACTAACTTTCTTCCCGACAAGGTGACAAAAAAATGTAAAGAACACAGAACCAGCAGCACTAAAAATAGAGGTACTTTCTTCTTTCGTGACTTCAGATTTTTATTCATCCTCTTCAAAAACATGACGCCTGCCTGTTGGTGCAGCGTTAATAGTCGGGGGGGAAAAAAGCAAAGTAGGCATGAAAATGAAACGTATCAATGCATCAAATGTACATTTCAGCCCACACCGAATGCTCCTCCTGGTCCACACATCCACACTAACAGGTGTGAAAGTTATTCTGCTTTGCTAAAAAATGTCTCCTGTGTGCAGAGCCCAGACAGCAGTTACAGTTTCGCCTATAAATACAGTTTTCAGGGGGACGCGGATGTGTACGGAGTGTGTCTCCTCAGAATAGCTCACTGCACCCAAAGTGTTACGCTGTCATGTTGCAGCACCGCATGTGAAAACTTAATCTGGCTGTACTTTACTACCTCGACTCTCCCTGAATGACGGTGTCGACTAAACGCCCAAAATGGAAGTCATGTCACCGACGACAAGATGAAAAGTCTGAGTCCATCAAACCGGAGGCCGTCTCACAAACTCTATTCCGCCCTCTTTTTATTTTCTTTTTGAAGCCTTTCATCTGCTGGAGTCGAGACAATCTGTGTCTGAAAACCGGGAGAATGCATTACTGTGCCGTTTTTATCCCCCTTCATGCTCGGCCTGCTAAATACCTTTGCAATAATAATTAGTTGTGATCTATTTAATTCTACATTATTAAGACAAATGGCACTGGAATTCACTGTACGTAATAAAACTGTAACTTAATTAGCTAAGCTCACATTTAGGGAATTACTGGTTAGATGACAAAATGGCATATTTCTCAGAGAAAACTGCCCTCGGTTGAGAGGTAAACAAAATAATTATCTATTTGACTTCAGAAAAGGTTACATTCTAATTATAAGAGGACACCTCTTTACTTTTGGATGACAGGTTTTTTTGTGGGGTTTTTTTTTTTTTTTTTTAAAGCAAATGAAGCCTCAGAAAAGCCGTGTAAAGAGAATCATCTCTGCAGTCCTGCTCATGAGAATCTCCGAGAAGAGAAACAATATCTAGCAGCTCATTGCAGAGGAGATAATTGTTGTTCCTAACAGAACCCGCGGTGTGTGGGAGTGTGGTTAAGCTGCTTGGTTTGAGAGCTGGCACAAGGACCGCTTTCAGCTCACAAAACAAAACAGAGCGGCGTGCATCACCTGTGAGCGGGTCTGCTGGTCGGTTACCTGCAACAACTTCGTACCCGAGCAGGATTCGACTGTGAACAGGAGGACGAGTCATTGATCCGCCGAGGTGATCCACAAAAGTAAATTCAAACAGCGCACCAACAGCCGGTCATATAGAGTGGCTGTCAGTTTGCACCGTGAACTTTATAAGAAAATAATTATTCTGCTGAAATAACAAGAAGCTGATCACATCTAGGAATCATACAGTACATAACAGCATAAAACGTCCATTCCTTAGGCTGTTAATATATTATGCTTTTATGTTACTTACAGCAAAAATACAAACAGCACCATTATAAATGACATAATATTCGTCTGTTCTACCATAATGTGTTTTTAAGTATTAGAGATTATTCTCATCCAAGTCCCTGAAAATAACACAATGTTTAGTCTTCCATTATAAGTGTGGGTCACACAATTCCGAGCTAACATTTGTCCATACATTTTTTATAACTGGCTGTATCCATTAAATTACACCCCAGTGGGAGGAAGTGTTGAGTTATTTTAGTACCCATGCTGCTTATAGCACAATACAGAGATGCCACTGTTTTTTGTTTTTTTTCTTACTGGAGTAGTATGTGTGGGGTATGTGTCAGTGAAGCATTAAAATTGGGATATGAACTCCTCAAGAGTTGTTTGGTCTTTTATGTTTGCAAAACCATTCAAGGAATGACAAACATCTAATCAAAATATTTTTGAACACAAGCAATAAAGTAATCAAAAGAAATTGGAGTAGGGAAACACAGACTCAGTGGATGAAATCATGGATGAAATCACCTTAAATCAACAAATGTAGAAGCACAACTAGAAAACATACTGGATTACAAATGTATAAACCTTTAAGATTCATACGTATGTGGGATTTATATGTATGTTTGCGTATGAAACACTTGTTTTCTAATAAAGATTTCAATGGAAAATGTCTGCTGGGGGATTTTTCTGTGCTTTGGCTTTAGACAAACATACGATTAAGCTAAAGAAATTATCTTTAAGTGAACTTTCTTGTACTGGAGGAATTCTTCATTATTCCAGCTTTAACACAGGAACATGAAGGTAGCATTAGCATGTTTCTAGAAGACAGATTCACAGCCTTAAATAACTGTGTTTTGTTGCGGTTTTATCTCATTAGTGTGTAAATATGTTTCTTTCAAGAACTAGTAACATCCAAAGGAAAGAACATTTCACCAATAACCAAGGCGTGAAAAGTAATCGGATTCTTCAGTACTAAATGTTTTTCTCTTTCTTCTTGAGTCATGCTGGTTTTTCCAAAATACCTCTGACATGTTTTGACTGGATTCTCATCATCCACCTCAAACGGATAACATTTCCAATCCGGTCAAAACATGTCAAATGTATGCTGCTAACACCAACCAAGAAACTAAAGGCATAATAAAGTCGACTGAGCTATTGTGATACTGTCATGTTATGAAGACATTATGGCTCACACACTATTAAAGCAGCACAACACTTACCTATGCAACCAACTTATTTTTACTTCTAATTTCAAGTTTTTATTTTGCAACTTACATAAAAACAGCATAGCTACTGGAGATCAGCCAATATAAGTTCAGAGAACGACCCGTCAACATGGTCGCTTGAAGATTTGTGCAAGTTAATCCTGCATTATTAAAAGGAAGAGCAAACCAATGCCAAACAGATCTGAGCACTTATTTGTTTACTGAATTATGTGAACAATGGCCACACACTGTACATGACTACAATTCATGAATTACCGGCGTCCTTGGAGAAATATGTGGTTATTGTTACCAGGCTAAGGAGAGTTAGTGCTGGTGTTTTGCCCTTACTCATTCGTACTGATTGGAATTAGTGTGTCAGCGTGAGCTCGCTGAGGAAAACACTTCAGCGAGTGCACATGTTGACGAGGTTCTCTAGTGATTTGGGGAGGAGATAGAAACGCTACACTTCTGTGCTTTGACTCACAAGCTGAGCATCGTGTTGAGAAATTCATCTTCATGAACAGACTATTTGCAATACATGTCATTTTCTTTGTCAGGATTATCAGATGTAAGGTTTTTCTTATAGCCGTAGAAAATGGGTCACGACTGATGTCTTTTTTTTTGTGCCACTGTGGCCTGGGTGGTAAATATTACCTATTGGGACATGCTGTTACCCACATAGCTTTGTTACACATACACAAGTCACATTCCTGTTGACTGGACTCATGTAGGGCATTCTACTGCTCACTCTGATGTGCTTTCACACTACTATTTTCCGCAGTGTTATACATTCTGCTTTCATCATCATGTAGATTCTATTGGTTGTGAGGAACTGTGGCTCGTAGCAGCAGCAGTCAGTCGTTAGTCATGAAATGTCACATTTTAAGGCAATCGATAGTCACTATTGTTTATCTTTTATCTGGGATGGGCCAAAATGGCCCAGCTTATACTCTCTTTTCCATGATCTGTCTCATTAATAGATTCAAACACCAGCAGCTGTCAGGCAGTCTGCTAACAACGGGACAACAAGGACACTTTGAGAGGGCAAAACGAGGATCGGATCTCTGAGTGTGGTTTCAGGAGGTGAGCTGGTTACACGAATAATACTTTATATTTGAGGTAAAGCCCCAAAATAAAAATGTTATTTTATGGAAAATCTGCAGTAACTTCTTGAATTTGAGGAAAACAAATCAAACCAAGTCTTGAGTCTGTGGAAAGTCCAGGGAGAATATACTTCCAGTTGCAAAAGGACATTCGAGTTTTGAGCAAACGGTATAACAGACAGATAGAAATTCAATTCAGCTGTGTTGTTCAAGTGCCAATCACAACAAATCAATCTCATGGAACAGAGAAAAGCCCAACATCCATCCCCTCCTCGTGTTCCCATCCAAGTATCCTCGAAGCCCGATTATGCTTAACTTCCAAGATCGGACGAGGGCGGGTTTGTTCTGGGTGGTTTGGTCCTGAGAACATGTACTAATATACACATTTAAACTGTCAAAACCGATCACAATCAAGATCCACAGAGTTATAAACCCTAAAAACAGAAGGTTTAAATTGTTGGAGCGGTTTGACTCCAGTCTGATGTGAAGTTACTCAGGGAGAACCAAAGTGGAAAAATACATAAGGTTATTATATACAGCTCAAACTAACCTTGAACAAAAGGTCATATATTGATGTGGGAACATTGAGTTATCAAGTATGCTCTTTATTAGCTCTGCTTTAAAACATTTAACGGTTTAACTCCTCCCTGCAGCTCCATTTACTTTAAGTGGCTTCTTTGTAGTTCTGAGATCAGATGGTCGTGCGTTTGAAGTCTATGGCTGAATGTTTTCTCTCTCTCCTCCTGGAAAGATTTGATTTCTGGCCTGCTTCCCGACTCTGAGAGGCCCAGGTGAGCCTGGAGAGCCATCTGGAGGAGTCATTCGATTTCATAGAGCGAACCCTCTGCTAGACGTCAATTGCCACAGTGTCTGAAGTCATCTAAGCACGGGATCTAAACACTTTGAAATTTCCTCGGCACAGTTTTCAGCTTTGTGTGTTTCCCAAAAGCATGTGATGGATCGGAGCAACCCGCATGCATCAAATCCTCCCCCTTCCCCTCTTAAGGGAGACTGACGGGCCCCCTGGTCTCTTAGCCAGTCACTGATTGGTTGCAACTACCAGGTTTTGACACTGTAACCTTATCAAAAAGCCTTGCGAGCTTTCATCCAGCCTCTGTGGACCCAGAGGAGGCTGGAGCTGCACCCAGCAGCACAGCTTGTTAGCTCAGCCTGCTAACAGCTAACACCAGAGGCCTGAACCCAAAGGCCTCAGCTCCTCCCCTGAGGGTCAGAACTCCACCACAACCAGAAGCCAGCAGCGAGCGTCAGCCTCATCGTGCAGGGTAGACCAGACAGATTTCCCACAGACTACAAAACTCTTGGTGGGTTTTTTTTCCTCCAACAAGCAGGACGATGGCTCACCAGATCCCAAGTAATCAGCTACTCGGAACGGGGAAAAAAGTAAATTTTTGTGTGAAAAAAAATATTTAGGGGTCAGAAACAAATGTTCTGTTAAGAGTTAGGTTCAGGTAAATAATAGTGGCAGATGAGTTCAGATTATATCTGCCAGGAACGTCAATGCAAAACCGCCAGAAGGCAAAGAAACTTAACATGCATGAGACGTTAAAGCCTTTTCACAGTTTTCATACAAAAAAAAAAAAAAAATCTGAATAAGTTTTTCTTTTTTAATGCATTATAAAGGTTTTATGCAATGCCTCCTCAAAAGCTCTTTTACAAATCGGAGTTCTTACTGTAAAGTGTTAGTTTCAGTGAGTCCTGTTGCTATGCAACGACAGGGAAAAAAAAAAAGAAAAAAAAACAACCCGTGGATGGATGGCACCTCTACTTAAATATTGGTGTTAAAAATGTTTTTTAAACTTTCAGCCCCCACTGTGTTGCGTTTATGAAGTCTCTCAGCGTTTTTTAGGAAGTAGCAAGAGACGTTTCTTCACTGTAAAAGATGTTTTACTGCAGGAAAAAAAAAAAAAAAAAAAAAGGCGCCCAGCGGACAAACAGACGTAGCTCTCTGTAGAAAACTCTCCGTGTGAAAACAAAAACAAGTTTCTTTTCACCTCCTACAATATTTCAATAAGTCAGTCTTTGTTCGGAGTACATGAAAGGGCCACAGAGGATAAAATGCTGACGCATGTTTTTACAGTCATTATATCAAAACCTCATAACACTGAAACTCCCAAGAGAACTACTAACAATTGGTGGATGTTTTTTAAACTTCTCTTATGTAAGAACTTCTGTGTTTGGTCAAGTGGACCAAGGTCTCATTTACGCAACGTTTCCGCGTAAAAACTGAAAACTTTTATTGCATTTTAGACGTCCTTTTACATAATATAGAGAAATAAAAGTTTAAAAATTAAATACATAAATACATCAGGAAATAATCACTTTGATGTGTCATTCATTAAAATTAGACTTAGATATATAAATATGTAATTATATTTTTCATTAAGTCATTAAAATACCAATTCAATTGATGTACTTTTTTTTTTCTTTCAAAATTTCATTAATTATGACAAGATCAGTGGGCGGGGCCAAGAGTAATCGAGACAAATCCATTGCTGCCCACTAGAATGTCTGTGTACTCCCATTGTTAACGTCTATAGCGTATCGTTCACTGCAAGCATGTGTGTGGTTTCATCACCAAAACAAACAACAGCTCCCACTAGTGAAAATCGTTTCCAGCAATCCTGCTGTTTCCATGGAAACAGACATCATGTAAGTGACTCTCATTACAGATATTAGTTATAGTCACATGGTTTTGATGTCAGTCGAGTTATTGACATTAGATAAACTTTATGCTGCGAGCTTGGTTCCCTCAAGGTGGCATATCAAGTTACACGTTGACCTTTGTTGTTGCTGGGTCGGGTGTAAAAACTCATCACGCTTGCAGGACTTGCCCCCGGTGGCCCCTGACAATCGACTCCGTTAAGCTGTAAGCTGCACAGCAAGACTATTGTTTTATTTATCAGTAAGCAAACACAACTCATCATTTGTTTGCTATCGATCACCGTGTCCAGAGGTTGACCAAAGGCTTCAACATGCAAAACAGAGAAACGATGACAAATTAATTGGATCTGCTAGCAGATATAAAGCGGACGATATTCAATGCATGAGATGAGGAGTATGACCCCGACTTCCAACCATGTAAATATCCTCTGGGCTACACAGAAAGTTCAAGTCATATCGTTTTAATAATAATGCTCACGCAAGAAGCCATCAAGTTTGTTCAATAACTCCAGTAGCTTATAGCCAGTATGAAAATGTGTCAGCATGCATTCACACTACAATTCTCTTCTCGTATTATGTATTATGTGACGACAGCGGAGTATTCACTAGAACAGCTGCTCATCATCATTTACAGCATTTTTTTTTTCTACAACTATCAAAATCACCTGCAACTTTGATCATCGTAAGTGCCACAATTTTTTTCATCCTCTTGCTCAGAACAGATTCTAACAGGTGACTTCTAGTCATTTACATTTATTGCAACTGCACGTCTCTAATATAACTTTATGATTATGAGTCATCCTCATGGCTTAGTTAACCTGAAAATACATCTAATAATAGAGAAACTGCTATTGATATCTGGTGGAAATATAATTGGAATGATCGTCCTCCTCATCAGCTATCAAACCAATTATTGATAGATCTTTTAAATTCCAATCATTTCCACAAAGATGGAGAAAGAGAAAATAAAAATCCATCCATGATGACATGTGAGTACAGATAAACAGAAGTACAACAAAAGCCGGGTTCAATGTGTAATGAATACTTTCCCCTGCATGGCTGACTTTAATTGATTATCACTCGTGCATTCATTCAGTTTGTATTAATCTCTTCATTATTCCAGCATCATGACTACAAACTAACTCATCTCATACGTCATTAAATGTCAACGGACTTCAGCTTTCAGGTCAATTCTAGATTCCTGGAGGAAAATGTTTGGGTGAGAATTGTGTGGTGGTGACGGAGAGCAGGAGGCGCCGTAGCCCAGAAAAATCCTCCTGCCTTTTAAGTTGCTACCTTTGCTTTGTAGAGAGATTTCCAAATGGTCCTGCTTTAAGATGTACGAGGATAATTTGGACAGCCACCCAGAGTAAGTCCTTCTTTCATGTGCAGTAAATCAAATTATCTGCTCTCAAAAGGTAGGCTTTTAGTGCTTCTCAGATCACTGGGTATGTGCATCTGAGCATTGTGGGGGTTGGTGGTGGTGGTGGAGGGGTGGTGGGGCATCAGTTTGATTGGAAATGCATTTCTTCTTCGGAACATTGCTGAATATTAGCCGAAAGGCAACACATCAGACTCGGTGCGAGTCGAAGCTGAATGTTTACCAGATTGAGGATGCAACACATGAAACATATTTGTGAGAAATTCCAGGCATGTTTGTATTTTAAAGACTAATGTGTTATTCGCTGCTTTAGAAAGAGAAACAAAAAAGCGACGCGGCGTTGAATGGAAAGGACCATCAGGAGGAGCTCCAGCTGGTAGTTCCAACCATCCATCTGACATCATGTCCGAGTGCAGTAATTATGCAAAAGGGCAAAAACAACAGCATAAAATAGCAGCTCTTTGAGTCCTGATGAACATCCAGCACCTTGCCCAGTAAATCCTGCTGCAGACTTCAACCACAACAGATAAAGTCAGGTACTCCAGTCAAGGAATAAAAATACTTCAAACCGGGTGGAGAACAGAGGCTGGGTCCACCTTTATTTAAGTCATGGGAGAGTTTGACAGTTGCTATGCCAACAATGCTTAAGGTGTAGCTCTTGCTAACTGTCTCGCTTTTAATAGGCTCCCTCTGTCTGCTCATTGAACTCGAGACAGACCTCAAGTCGGAGGAAATATTGAGTTTTAAAGTGAAACGGCAGACTCGCCGGAAAGTTGCAGTGAAATTTCACTCATTTGACTTGCAGTTTCTCTTTACATCGCTCATCTATTTCTGGTCGTTTCTTCTGACATTTCACTGCAGTAAAGCTACTTCTGCTATAATAACTCATAATCTGTGGATTCGCTTATATGTTGGGATGGAAAGCGATTACGATCTCTTCTTCGGTTTGCGAAATATCGCTGGAATAGAAACACACACTGGTGCAGTGGTTCGTACTTTTCTCATGCTGAGGACTTTAGGTGGAGGCCTCTGTAATGTTTGTGTTCTCACTGTGCAGAGATTACTTCCTTTAACAATGAGTAAATACTATGGAGGCATTTTCACTAAATGGAATTGTCTTACGTGCCACTATTTTTAAGAAATGGCATTTCTGAGCTGCTTTAAAAATAAAGGCAAACATTGAGAGTACACCCACTTCCCCAGGGATTTTTTTACCCCACTGCGTCTCTTCATTGATGAATCTAAATGAGGCTTCAGGATTTTCTTTCTGTCCCAGTTACCCCCTGTGATGAACTGGTGTCCTGTCCAGAGGGCACTTCACGTTTTGACCAATGTCATAGACGAGCTCCAGCTCTCCACAACCTGTACGTGGCTCATGTCCTCATAAAATGTGGAAGGCTCTGTCCACTCCAACATGAAAAACCAAACATCCAAATGACCAAAAGCCTCAGATTGACAGACGACAACGAGGAGACGGTGGAAAGTCCAAACACTCAGACTGACACACTGGAGAGCTACCAGCAAAGACAAGACACCACAGAATATAAAGCACAGCCAAAAACCTCAAGAACTACCGTCATTTCCAGATGATGAGCCGCTACTTTTTTATTACACGCCCTGAACCCTGCGGCTTAAACAATGACACGGCTCATTTATAGATTTTTACGGGTTAATGAGCTTCATGCCACCAGACTCTACCTCTGCCTGATTGTGGTTGTTTTGAGCACCTCTGCTTCGCCAAAATTTGCCCTAAGAGTAATATTTTTATCTTCCTGACCTCGTCGTGTGCCGCTTTATGTGGTCTGGTCGAACTCCAGCCCTGACTGATGCGTTCAGGAGCATCAAGTAACTCCGTCCTGCTGAGCTCGATGGCTGCGCTCTGTGGTCAACCAATTATCCTCCTCGGGATCACAATCGGCAAATAACCGATAAATAACAGCGATGAAACCCTCAGTGTTTGTATATTTTTGCGATAATTCACTTGTGTCCTCTCTCTCCCACTCACTCAACAGCATGTTTGAATTTCACGCACTATGAAAGACAGATTTACAGGAATTGATGAAACTGTAAGCAATCCCCGCAATCCTAAAGTGAAATTCATACCCTATTAGAACATTATTTTCTTGTTTAATTTTGTGGGTGTGGCTTATAGTCAGGTGCACTTAGTAGTCTGGAAATTGTGGTAAATATTCATCATCGTTGTCTTCATTGCTTGTTGTCGCGCTGTGCCGATTCTCGGTATATAGTATTGTGCATGTTTTGCACAAACTACCACTAGTCTAGTTGCAAGGACGTGTGCAAACTGTGCAGCAGCAGTTGTATTTGTCACCTTTAGTCAGAAACAAAGATGTGACCTAGTATGACAACCATGTGGGATTAATCCTCAGCCACAGTGACTTCCCCGTCTCTCCCTCCGACTATTCTGCAGAGATGGAGGTAAATGAAGCATCCCTTTCTCTGTACTGCCGTGACCCCCTTTTCACCAGCACCCCCATGCGTCTTTTCCTCAGCGGGAGGAAGATGACAGGTGGGCCCGTGGTGCTTTAACCCCACTGTGCCCAGACTGGCGGAGTGGCACTTTGTGCAGCTGGAGCTCTGTGGGCTTCTCCCCTCAGCCACAGCGGACACCGAGGAGAAGATATGTGCTCCGATTCAGCTGTCAACCCGGTCCCCGAAGGGTTGTCTTCCACACTCCTCTCTCCAACCATGGAAGCAATGCAAGCGGAAATCACCTCCCTTCACCCCAACCCCCCACCCCAAAAAAAAAAAAAAAAAAAAAAAA
>OMNM01001514.1:0-12432 GCA_900302745.1 Parablennius parvicornis
AGAGCTTTGCTCATTTCGATACTTTCACATTGTGTACAGACATGATCAAGTCGTAATATATAATCTGAACACGACACTATCTTTTCTGTTATTCTTGACTCAGCTTGCTGTCTGTGTTTATGTGACTTCAAAATGTAAAATGACCCGTCAAGGCTTTACTATTATTTTTTTTTTAATCATGTTTTCAATGCACTGACATTTCAGAGAGAGCCTTCAGTGGCAATATCTAAGCGCGCTGCACTGTGGAAGCGTTTAAAAGCACATCGCTTTGTGTCGCCATTATTCACTGAAAAGAAGATGTACTGACCTGGTGGGGCGGGTGTACCTGAATTCTGATTTGGCGGAGAGTTCCCCCTCTGATTCTGGTCAGGTTTACCCTGTCGGGGGAAGAGAAAGTCCCATTCATCTCTGATGCACAGACTAAAGTCATCATTTGAGAGGAGACCATCAGTCGGAGGATGTACACAATAATCGCAGATTACTATGAACTCATCTTATAATTTAGAGCAGGGAGAGAGCGTTACAGTCAGATGACGCATCTTTAAACGGCAGAGTGACTGACTCACGAGTACTCACAGGCTTGTTTTGCTGGTTCGCTTGGGCTAGCAGCTCTGGGTTTGGTTCACTGAAGTTGGGCACTTCTGAATACACCATACAAAACCTGGAAGGAACACATTCGGCACGACATTTAAACACCTGGAATCTCTGCAAAGTGTTGGACACGACTCATACTAGACTGTCTTAGTCCTAATATGTACTTCACAAAGTATAAAATACCATACTTTGAGATGACTTGTTCCAATCGTCTCCTAAAACCAACATGCGAGTGTCACAGTGAACCAAACGTCCTGTCCTCGTATAGCGTGCAATGACGACCTCTCGCACACAGACCTTCAACTACATTCCAGCCCCAGCCTACCCATCTCTCACAGTGACAGGGGAGAAGTTCAACGTCAGATGATCCTGATCTTTGTCATATTGGAGGAATTTAAGATCGGCACATGTTGGGAACCGAATTAATTAGAGTCAGAATATACATTTTATTATTTTGTTATACATAAAGTGAATAATAGAACCGTGCATTATCATCAGTGTTGCTGTACAATTATGGTCTTTTAATATGGAAGAGTCAAACTGACTTTAACTCAGGGGCACCATGCTGCCCAATTTCACCTGGAGTGGACTGGAACTGTAAAATAGTGTCCTAATAACTTTTACATTTAAACTTAAAAGGTTTTCTTAGTTTTCGGTGTAGAGTATATGTGATAAATGTCAACAGAATTTACTCCCATATAATTAATGAAGTACTTCTGTTTTCACAAAAAAAAAAAAACTATTACTGGAAATGACTATCTCAGCAGAAAGCCCATTTTAATGGCAACTCCTGGTGCAAAATATACTGAAAAGTCCAAAAACATTTCCCATAGCTGTTAGAAGGGGCTCAAGGCTGTGTTGCATCTGTAACTCTTAATTAATTTGTTTAAAAAAATAAACAAGGTTTCTTTTCATTTTTTTTTTGCTTTGTGGTTCTGCAGGCCAGATTGAAGCCTCTTGCGAGCCTCGTGTTTGACATCCCTGTTTTAATCACAATTTCTTCAGATAGTAATGGTGCACAAGTGAACAAGATGAGCCAACCACAACTCCGTGGATACTCACTCTCCAATCTTCTGGAGATCCCCTCCTCTTCCAGTGTATAGGGTCAGACAGTTTTTCCATAAGGATGCATAACTGTGGAAGAAGATGCACAATGAAGCGACCACCAGAAACATTTGCAAACTCCTACAAGAAGGCATTTTGCACATCCATCTTTCAGACTCCAGATCAGATGCTCTGCGGGCCACAGTCTTACCCTCTGGAGAGCTTGATGATGTCCCCTGGCTGAATGAGGCTCCCCAATTCATCCCACACTGAGATGGCTATGCTGCCACTCTTGTCTGCCACCTTGCACGAGCGCACCTCGTGGCCATCCTTCGTTTTGGTCACTCGTCCTGAGGAAAATTTAATAAATACAGTGGCAAATATATATAAGCGGGGATGGCGATTCATCGGATCAACATGTAGATATAAAAGTTAAACGTTTGGAGTTTCAGTGTGCATCCTGTCCCTTTAAGAAAAACCACACACGGGTCGGATGAGGGGGATATACGCCGCTTCATCCCCACAGTGCTGCTGATAACTTACCGATTTCCAACACGATGAACACGATGTTCAGATTTTTGGAGCCGGGCTTTACGTCCTTTAGCAGAAACAAGGCCTCGGTTGACGTCGCTGCCATCGTTACTCTCCCCGATCCGTCCAATTCCCTCTCACTTTTAAAGGCTAACTGGCTAGCTCGATGCTAAGTGCACGCTATTTCACAGCCTAACTTCGGCAACTATTTATGACCCACAAAAACTTTTAACAGAAACGCACTTTGCGTTTAAGTCTAAACCGGAAACGGCTCTGATCAACAGAGATAGGTGATAGAAATAAACTACGCTTACCCCTTACTAAAAAGCAGGCGTGCTAAGTGTGCTAGCTCGCTAGTTAGCTACCTTCTTTAATCGAGAGGATACGACTCTTTGGGCATTTCGCCATAATGGCAGCTTCATTCTCCACACCACACTAGTTATCCAGTGTTATGTACGCAGTGGTCGATTTAACAGCTGAGGAAATAATCAGCTAAAAACAAGGTCCAATAGCGCCTGGTCCAGTCTGAGGTGCTTGTTTTAACAAAATGCATACAAGTTCTTGCTAATGCTTTGTCTGCTTCGAGGTATTTGGAGAAAACTATCCTCAGAAAACTCAAGTTTTACGTTGCTGATCTTACATCGCTCGACGGCATTTCCTTTGTGTGGCTCTGAAAGTATAAAGGAACTGTTAAGCTTTGTTAGCGCGCAGTCTGGCCAAATGCTTTGTTACACGAGCAAGTGTGTTAAAATCTCTGGCTATCTGTCTCCCACGACTCTACAGATGCTCAAAAAGCCTCATATCAACTGCCCCTTTTTATGTCTAAGGACTAAAGGCCTAACATCCTATTTTTACGAGTGTTATAAGCTGTTTGACTAGCCGAAAACCTTTCCACAATGCCCCCCAAGACTACGTCAGCCAGCGTCGCCGGTGCTTTATATATCTTCTGGCCGGTTTCATTGTCCTGCACACGAGGGAGCTGTAACCGTTAAAAATATGACTCGCGTGTTCTTGGTATGAAGCCAGTCGAAACACACAGATCATTACGAAAATATCTTCGCCATATCTAAACATCGGTGACCATTTTGAGTGGTGGAATCATGCTAAATGTGTAGGGAAAAAAGGGTCAAAGCAGTTGGTTTGCCCCAAATGGATTCCATTCACAAATATCGCGAGAATAAAAGCATACGCGAGCACTGCTTGTCAGAGTCTAAAGTCTCCCGGTAAATCGAAAGGAAGACATGATATATGCGGGGAAGGTGACAGCAATCCTTCTGTTACAATTTTGGTGCTTTTAATAGTATCATATATCGTCAGTAACTATGGAGTGCCGATTACAGTCGATGTCATAATGATACACATCAACCAGCACACGTACAGACTACTGGCTTATTCACACACACAAATACACTTTAAAACACGTAGACGTAGAATTTGGTACATTTGTGTTTGGAATTGGTCTGATGTGTTAAAAGTTCCTAACTACAGAAGAGTAACAGTCCTTAACAATTCCTAACAAAGCCCTAACGAGAGATATTGGGACGTTGTTAGGCACTGTTAGGAATTTAATGGCACCGAGTTAGGAATAAAAGACAGTATAACCGGTAATAATCGAATGTCTGATCACACTTGAGTGAATAATTGCAACATTGTATGCCTGTTGTATGCCAGCGGGACCGAGGCTCGAGGAGCTCCAGCAGGGACCAAAGAGCCTCATACCGGAGCTGCGGTTTTCCGGCCCCTGATCTAATATATATCATGACTGAATCTAGCCCAAAAAAAAAATTCGTCACGAACAGGATTCGAACCTGTGCGGGGAAACCCCATTGGATTTCGAGTCCAACGCCTTAACCTCTCGGCCACCGTGACTGCTTACACGTCGCTGGCAGTCACTTCTGATTTTAAAGATAGACAACAAAAAATGAGGTTGTATTTGTTTATATCTATCAAATAAATTATTTTACGACGTGTAAAAGTTGATTTGTCCTTTTCTAATTGTTTTACAAACAGGAAAAAAAAACATACAAAGACAAAACAGTTCTATGAATGAAACACAGCTTGTTCAGACGTTTAGTGAACAGTAGAGGGAGACAAACACCATCAGAACACCTGAGATCAATTGTGGGTCTCACTCCGACTGTAATACAGATATTTCAAGCCGAAGTTGACACTCTTTGCCATTATACTGAAATAATATGGGTGTGATGCTTTGGAAGATATATGTATAAATATCTTAATAAAGAGGGTTTATATGTTTCCATTAATATGGATCTTGAAGGGCTAGAAATATAAATCAAGATAATTGGTGATAAGATATTTCTTAAGAAATAGCAGTTATATCATGAAAACAGTACTGTTTTCTGAAACATCTCATAAATCTGTTGCAAAATATTACATTTCTCCACGATTTATTTCCTCAAATGTAATCCTGTTATGTCCCAAAAGGTGAAATTATTGCCAACAAGAGCAATCAGAGATTTCTGACGTCCGCCAATGTGGACAGAGAAGGAAAGACATATTATCTGCATTGTAATTCAAATTTTCACCTGAATTCGGTTTCCATGAAACAATCTGAAGGTAGTATCTTGCCAATTGATACATGTATGAATAAAAATTTGGTAAAGATCTGTCATGTAGTTTTAACGTGATGCTTTGAGACCCCAGAAATTTAAATTTGGATCCAGAATTCGGATCCAGATTCAGATCCGGATCACTTCCAAAATGTGACTGATTCTTCTCTAATCTAATATCTGTGGTGAAACTTTGGTGAAGATCCATCAAGTAGTTTTGATGTAATTTGCTTGAGACCGTAAAAACTGAAATTCGGATCCAGAATCCTGATACAGAATCCAGATCCATACCCGGATCACTTCCAAAATTGAATGGAGTCATCTGGGGCCTAAGATCCATCTCTGGTGAAAATTTGTTCAAGATCCGTTCTGTAGTTTTGACATAATCCTGCTAACAGACAGACAGACAAACAGACAGATAAGTAAATGAATAAAGGCAGGCGATTTTATTATATCACCAAGGATGTAATAACGCTCTTTGAGGACCATTAGGTAAGTCATTGATTTGAGATAAGGAGGACTGTGGAGTTTCAATGGAAAAACAGATTGGGGAACACTTGTTTATAAAATGGCCAAATTCCTAAGGTACAATTATGGAAATTCTTCCTTTAAGCAGAAATACAGATACATTTGAAAAGGCCCATTGAAAGTGAAAATAATAATAATAACAAGAATTGTTAAAGCAGGTTTATCTGGTTTAATTTGGAACACGTAATCTGTTTCAACTTCAGCCATGTTAAAATTAGTTCCCTCTGTCATTGACATCACATTCAAGTTGCTTTCTGTCTCGTTTGGGTGTTTGTTTTTGAAAGTTTATGTCTTTCTCAAGCCAGTCACGGATGAAAGACACAAATCATTGAATACAGAAAACTTCACTTAGTATCTTTCACAGAATATGCTATTTCTCGCCTGTGAAATGTCGGGAAACTTGCACAACTTTGCTGATCATTACCTATCAAACAGGTTAAAGATTAATATTGCTAGTACTGAGTCGGTCGAAATGACATTGATTTTCTAAACTATAGTGACCATGGCTTTGTAATTTACTAAACAAACATAAAATCAACACTACAATCTGGTATTGTCTAGTTTCAACTAGACTGAGATCACTGTAGGATCTGGTTTCTCAGGCCAATCTTTAAAAACCCCAAAGATGGATAGAAATTGGACGCTTCTGAAGACCCCAAGCAAGTTTGTCTTGCGCCATTATGCATAACAATCATCTTCCAACCCCATTGTGAGGCTTCATTTGAGCATTAGCATACCCTTTCATCCATTTCTACAGTCAATGCACTGGTATGTAGTGACTGATAAGAGATACATGTGTTTGCACTTCAAGAAGAATGCGCCAAGTATTGTGACCATTCGATATCCAGAAGATTAATAGATCAGTTCATGAAAATTTCACAGAAAGCAACTCATTCTGGGAGGTAATGATCCCTTGAATTTCTTAGTTTTTAGTCACACCAGCTTGTCGTTTCTTCTTTATTGTTTATTGACAGGAAGAATTTCCTATATGCCTCATGTGACTATCATCTATTGGCACGAAGGACAATTTAACATCATGTAACTTGACGGGCTTCTATCCTCTCCTGCACAGTCAGGTTTTGCTTTTTGTAATTTCTGTATTATATTCATATTTTTAGCAAATAAAAAAAAATTGGATGGGCTCCTAAATAAAAAAAAAAAAAAAAAGAACTTATCTCGAAGCGACCTAATCTAGATTCCAACACTACGTCTTCCAGTAACGTCTTCACTTGAGGTTGCCTGAGGCGCAGCAAGCGAGACGACATGTTTTCACGGATTCTCTTAAAGTTGGTTATGAATCACAGGGTTTGTGACACAAGTCAGACGTATCGACCATAACCAGCTATTGTTACAGCTTGTGTCTAACACGTTTTCCTTTACGCTACCGATAGAAATAACGATACCAAGCACAGTTGTCGTGTTATAAAATCTTTATTGATGTATGCAGTACTAAAGGTGAGAAAGAAACAGCTGCGTGATTACAAGATGCTTTCAGTAAAAGAAACATTTAAAACAGTCAAGTGGCAGGAAATCTTCAGCTGTGAAAGAAATTTCTTTGGCTCGTGTGGTGAGCTAAATCTGAGAGGCCAAAATGTAAAAACACAAATGAAGTAAAACATCATTCAACAAAGACTTTTGCACAAACACACATGTGTATATATTTATTTCTCTAGATTGGTTGACAGAAATATCTACATGACCAACACATCTGCAAGAATAAGCAGGAAGGAACTCAAACACATTAGGTATAGTGGTCACTTCTCTCTCAATTAGATGATTTATACAAAGAACTCAAACGAGAAAAATAAAGTCTTAATAATGGTTAAGCATATTTAAGAAACGAGTGGTCCATACAAATCACACATTTCAAATTGCAGATCCCATTTAAGAAAAAAAAAAGTCGGATTTGTTTGTAACATATAAAAGCATTTAGCAAAATACTGTTACTAAATACATATCAAGGAGAAGATATCTGTGATATTAAAAGACTGATACCAGGTATGTATGGACTGTGAAACGTTATTTGCAGTAGGTTAGAAGCGGTCATGTTTTCAGCTGAGAGAAGCAGGAAACTGCAAGAATACTAAGCAACGTACTGCTGCTAGCAGTCTATGGCCCTGTTTACACAAGGTTTTCAAGTGAAAAATGAACATTTTTGTTGCGTTTTGCGTATCTGTTTATCATACAATGTTTCACAGAGTCACTGAAAAAGCAACTTTTTGTAAACGGCTCCCAAGGTGGAAGACTTTATCTCCACGGAAACGGGCAGAAACACAACGTTTCAACCAAGTTTGTAGTTCAATAGTTGAAAGTCAACTGTAATAGCAATTCAACTCAATGGCCTGTCCATACGAACGATCGTGTACTCATACTGGTAATTTTCATAGAGTATTGTTCTTTCTCATGTGTGTGTGGTCTCACTACAAAAGCCAACAACAGCCCCCACTAGTGGCTCAACATGCCAACTACACCGTTTCCAAAATGTTGCAGTGTAAACGTGAAACTTGTCTGAAACGAAAACACAAAAATGAGGTTTTAACTTGAAACATTGCGTAAATGGGGCCTGTTACCCATTTCAATGTTACTGTAGCACAAATATTAATTTATGCTATATTTACATTACTCCCCAAGCTGTTCTTCCAGATGGTGAAACATGCAATTACATGACACATTTTCACAGGATTTTCAGCATGCAGAACTCACGAGCTGTTGGTCTACCAATGCTTTGGTGATAGGACACAACGATACACATGCATGTTGCACAGTAAGATGAAGAGCAGCAGATAACTGCTTTGTAAACTGTTGATAATATTCCAAACACAAAGGGCTGTTTTCAGTCTGACCTGGCCGAACTGCATGCTGATCATCCATCTACTACAAATAATACATTCACCATCAATAAGTACCTCGCACACTTCAAATAATCCAAATTAATCCTTTGACATATTTTTTTTTTTGATGCATCATTTGCATTAAAATAATCGACAGCTATTACATTTCTTCTTCACACATGTTAGTGTTGTAAACAAGCAGGAAGAAATCTGAATATGATTATTTCAGTGTTTTACTATAAGAATGCTCACCATTTCGTCAAAGTAGATATAAATTCCCAGTATATGAATGATTACTCTCATTAACACAGACTATGGGTTTAAATTGGCCGAGTTTCCTGTTAATTCAACCCTATCCATATATTCATCTAGATATATTAAATTCTTATGGACTTACCATCTTATTTATTCCCACAAATAAAATAAAAATTGAAAATTATATAATCATAGATCTTCTTGCATAGTAATGTATCATTGAATAAAGTTTTTATGTGCTGTAGGGTCAGAAATGGTGCCAAAAATCCCATTTTTAATGGCCACTATCTCTGAGTGTTCATGTCATTGATAACGTTACTTGATAAATGTGTTTCCACTCACACTCAGAAAATAACTCTTATAGGCTCAGGTGTTTCTCTTGCGAAAAAGAAGGCATAGAGACTTTTAATAAACTGTTTTTCTTGCATAATTCATTGTATTTGAGGCACTATATTTCACCTTAAAAAACTATCCCTTTTGGAGGCAGCACGACTGCGATGGGCAATGAAAATATTTCCCTATCAGATACTGTCAGCTAGCGGTATGCGTACTCCCAATGTAGTCTAATGTACTGGAGAGTGAAAGTTCATACACATATGCCCAAAATCTAAGACAACTTTATCATAATCCTTCTCCAACACCTGAACTCCTAGCCAACACTCATCCAAACACAGTCGTTCCCCTTCTGCTCCGCGCTCATGCCCGGGGGCCTCGACACCTGTGGCTCTCCATCTCTCCGCAACACCTCAACAAGGAGGCCAGGAGCATGAAAAATGGGCTGGAGAGGAGTCATCCGTCAAACCAAAGGAATGCTGTCCTCTGCCTTTATCCACATCTGTGACCTCTCTAGCCGTGCAACTGGTATCACCTGCTCAATTATTTTTAGGCTGTCGTGATTCCAGACGTCCTCCAAGTGACGCTGGCGAACCTCTTAACTACGAACGAGGCGGGGAAGGTCATTTTATAGACGCCCGAAGGTGCGATATTTAAAAGGTAAAGCAGGTTGTGAGTGATGCATTTGCACGTCCCTTTAACACTTGAACTTTTCTCGTATTTCATGTACGTGCCTCAGATACCCATTATGCCAAAAAAGAGTTAAAAGCTGCAAGGAATGCTTCAGAAAAGCAAAACATTTCTGCTGTGTTTTGTTATCACTCTATCTCCACTGAGGAGAGTGATCACTCATACATGTGTACTGCCTACGTTAAGGCAGAATGGATTTATTAACGTAGCATCAGCAGTTATTTATGATGTTTTTCCTAATCTCTTCAAAAAATGGGATTAAAAAAAAAAAAAGTTTTTGTTTCTTTGAATTTTTTTCAATTTGCATGGTGGTTTCTCTTCAGTCCAATGAGAACAAATGAGAACTATTCTCCTCGTTGAATAGTAAATACAACGGTGAAGCTCTTGGCAATCACAAGCTAAAAATGAACTGCTCAATCTCAAAAGAAGTTCGGAAGAGCTGGACTGAAGACAAACCAGCTACAATTATTCACTAAAGCTACCTAATGCACAAAAAGTAGTATAACCTAAAATGTACGTGCCACACTTACAATTGAGTGAAATTCTACAATGTAAATTATAGATGTCTGAAAGAAGTAGTTCTTACAAACACACACGAAAAAAATCATATCGTAACTCCCAAAAATGCACAGTTACATTTACCGTGTAAGGACACAAAGTTAAGGCAGTTTTCCTAAAACGACAGCGCTACTCTATGATG
Organism: Parablennius parvicornis; assembly: GCA_900302745.1. Classification (NCBI taxonomy): domain Eukaryota; kingdom Metazoa; phylum Chordata; class Actinopteri; order Blenniiformes; family Blenniidae; genus Parablennius; species Parablennius parvicornis. The sequence goes on from OMNM01001514.1 coordinate 10,077, forward strand.
TTTAAACTGTAAACACCTTACAAATAGCACGCCACAGAGTGAAAGAACATCATTACTGTACAAACATGAAGTATCCATGCAAAATTGAGATCTAGTATTTTGCAATTTTGCCTGAGATTTGTTTTGTTTTGTTTTTTGCTCAGCTTCTATCCAAAGAGTTTTCTTTCACTATTTTCAAGCTGATTTCTCTCATGACGCCAGGCCAATTGGTATTTCTATGCTATTCTACCAAATAACTCCTTTGATGCCCGCATGGCTTGTCAAGAAAAGACAAAACTAAATCTTACCAAAATGTTGGGCTATCATACAATACTGACAAGAGGCTAACTAGAACTACTTAGACTACTAAAGTTAGTCAAGATCACCTACAAAGAATTGAGTAAACAACCTCTAGTCGACTACTAAAACCTCCCCCCAGGATCTTTTCACTGAAAAAGCAGAAACTCCCCATTCCAACTCTTTACACAACCTGGCAACGCACTGCCTCCATGGTCAGTGGGCAGCACCACTCTTGCCAAAGATTTACTATTTTTCACAAAAAAACAAACGGCAGGGAACAAGAGAGGCCATGTGTTAGTGTGGAAGAGAAGGACAGAGGAAGATGAATGCAACAGAAGGGGAGATTGTTGCTCCAGTGCCCCGGAGATGTCCACCTACTGACGGGACGGACACCAACTGAGTGGAAAGAATGATGGTGTTTTATTGCAATGTTGTCTTTTTAACTAAACTTGTGGGGTTTAGGAAACGCTCTTAGTGTGCGGTTGATAAACAACTGTAGTGGTTCAGGTAGAAGAAAGCTTCAGAAGTCAAGAGTACATTTCTAGTGTGTATGAGTGTGCATGACACAACAAAGGAGGGAGAATTTGTACTATCTGGATGATTAGTAATTGCAAGAGGAAAAGAATGAATGGGAAGAGTGGAACAGATGCCCCAATTTGAATCAGATTACGACACTTGCTCCACAGAAATTGTCGTGCTGGTGATCTGAACCTCCGCTGCTTTGTCAACAGGAATTTTGTGCTGCACTTCTTGGGCTTCCTCTTCTTCCTCCTCACCGACATCTTCATCTTGCTCGGGAACTGCCAGGTCAGCTAAACGCTCACCATTCATGCCGTATTCGAAGCTCGGTGCTTTCCCGTTGATTGCCAGCTCTGCCTTCATGGTTTCTGGAGTCGAGGGGCTAAAGATCTCCTGACTCTCCTCAGAGATATCCTCGTTGTGCACCTCCGCCAAAGGATGATCGCCATCTATGCTCCCCAGAGGAGGAATCTCCACATGGGCACCTTCTCCAGGTGAGGTTTCTTCTGTGGTGACCTCCCCATCTCGGACCTTCTTCACATTGAACGTCATGGGAGACACCTTGAAGGAGGAGGACTTGGTCGTCGGGCTCTTGGGGTGATTGGGGGTGAGGCTCTTCTTGAGTTTTTCCCGCTTCTCGGGTGGAACGATCTTGGTGGTTATCTGGTTTACCTTCTTCTCAATGCTCTGGCGCGAGAAGGCCTTCTTGAGGCTGTCAACCTTTTTCAGGCTGGAGCGCTTGAATTTGTCGGCCCGTCTCTCGTAGGGGCGAGACGGACCCGCCAAAGAGTCACACTCCAACTCGAAATCTTCTCGAGGTATTGCAACACTGTCATCCTCGTCTGAAGACAGGCTAATGGTCTGGAGACCCTCCTCTTGGGTGCGAGAGCCATCAATAGAACACGCCATGGATGGAGTAGGCTGAATGGACTCCGCGTCGTATTGACTTGGTTGAAGAGTCTTCAAGGAATCTTTGACAGAGACGCTGGTGGGAATCTCATTGTCTTCCTGTGAGGAGACAAAACCAAGACAAATGGTGTGTTAAAGGGTCAGTCACTTGGACCTGAAATAGTATTTGGTTTGTTTTGTTATGGCTAAGTGTAGAAATTCAAGTGGCTGATATAAACAGATGTCTGGGGCAGAGGGATCAAAGAAAAGATATGTGAGCTGTACTATACATTCTCCACAAGTATGCTAATGTACATTTCTTGTAACTTGTTGAAATGTAACTTGTTCAAAGAGAGTCATTCTAACTAACTCTGATTGTAAACATGTACCTGTGTTTAATATAATCGGACATGTTGGATTGGCCTGCCTGCTGACGACTGAATACACGAGTTTGTGCATGCCTCTCTGAACACCTGAGGAAACCCACCTGCTCCTTGGCAGGAGCTGAAATACTTCTCTACTCATTTTGTATGTCTCCGACCTTCCATCGGCAAACACACACTGATCACCATAAAAGGAGTGAGAAAGAAGAGAGCACATATCTTGATATCTACATTTTGAATTTGTCAAACTTTCTCCTCTGCTGGTTCTAGTATCTTCTTCTTCCTCC
>OMNM01001516.1:0-13467 GCA_900302745.1 Parablennius parvicornis
ACTGGTTGGTATTATGCATGCTGAACTCAGAAATAAGTGGTAAATATTTTCTTTTGTCAGTGTGAGTTTGTTGTGTGATTGATTATCAAAAGTTATGTTCTGTAGTTGCAGATGAAAATGAAACATAAAGGTTTTTCTGGTTTGATGAATGGTAGCGGCTCTCCCTAGGAGCCTGCAGTGCAACTTTTTCATTTTCAGCAGGCAGATGAAAAAGATTATCTTAACCAATTTTCTAAAAAGAAAAAAGAAAATGGGGAAAACTATTCCGTTTTTTTTTTTTTTTTACAAAGATGTATGTTGTGACCTGTAAAAATTACGTTACATAGGAACAGCTGAAAGTCATACATTATATGTGGGAGGATGAGCCCTCCCCAGAGTTTGAACCATCTCGCCAACTTCTAAAACCACACAGGCTTTGTCTCATAGTAATGTAGCAAATGTCATTTTATTGACAGACTTCTGTTTGTCTGTGTCATAAAATCGCTGCAATGCCAAAAATAATGTAACATGCTGGGCAGTGAGTGTATTGTAAATCCTAAAAGTCACAATATGTAACCTTTATGATGAACTTTTAAACTGTATCCTGCGTGTGGATCAGAAAATAAAATAGTCTCATTCGAGTTGATTTTTTATAAGAAACAAAGACGATTAAAGCAAAAAAAAAGAAATACGAGGACATTTTTTTTTAAATGTATGAGATCTTTTGATGCTTGTGTGCATTTTGGTTTACGATCTAAACTGAAAATGATGGAGAAAAAAAATTGTGGTATCAGTGTAATTTATGCAAAGGCTGCGTTTTCTAGGATAAATATGTTACCAGGATAACTAAACAGCAGTTGCACCACTGGTTTTATTACCATCACAGAGCTTCGGCTTCCCAGTAGTCATGAAACCTTCACCTAAAAACCATCCACCATTTTAATGCTTTGTAAATAAGTATTAAGTAATGATGGATTCATGATTGGAAAATCCAACCTCACCAAACTGACTCCAGAGGTCATAAAAAAAAAGAGATTGAACCAAATTTAGAGGTAAAAATAAAAGTTAATGTTGACTCATTAGGAACATGACAGATGGTATGGATTCCTCTGAAAAGAAAAGCTTCTGTTGCGTGTTGAAACTTAGACACAAGGCTGTGTTTATGTATGTACTGTTAAGAAAACAGTACAAATACTTTTTTTTTTTTCTTTAGCTTGGTAGGAGTCAAAGTGTGCATTCAGTTGCTCTGTTCCTGAATGCACACTTTGACTCCTACCTGGTGAAACCTCAAATGTCCGATTCTTGCGTGCTGGGCCTCTACAATGATTTCCCTCCCTCTCTCTCTCTCTCTCTCACACACTCCTTTTTCTCACAGCCACAGAGCGCACCCCCGCCCCATTGAGGATAAGCTGTGGTTGGGCCCTGACATCCCAAGTAATTTACTAAGTCAACAGAGAGTGAAGAGGGCCCGTGTGCTTCAGAGAAAGCCCCTCTGTGCTCCAGCCTCGGTCCCTGAGGAGATATGGCACACCACAGGAGCAGGCTGCCATGCTGGGAATCATTTATTAAAGAAAAGGAGTGGAGGGGGGAGCATTAACATAAAATGTCAATAAAATGATGAATATTTAGTCATTTATATGTTTGAGGTTTTTATTAAAGCATGCAAATGACCACTTTCTCACACACTTATTCAATGTTTTCTGAGGACAACCTCTTCCACAAACTATTAGAATGGAATATGCTGTGTATTTCTATATTATAAAAGGCACAATTTCAAGCCTTGCTCCCAAAGCATTAATTGAATACACAGCGTAAATGTTTTATATTTTCGTACGAGTGAAAATGTACTTCTTAAAGTAATAATGTTTTTAATCTGTATTATCTTGTTTATGTATATTCTTATTTTAATGTAATAATATTTTCGTTCAACATGTCAGTCTTGTCAAAAAGAGAGAAACATGGGACATGCAAACCATCATAAAGTGAAGAACAAAATCTCACTGCTATTAATGCATCATTTTTGCTCAAAATTATTTTTGCTTCTGACCATCATAGAAATCTTTGTCTGTTTTCTGTCGTCTTGATATTCTAACTTGACGACTCAAATTCGATATATGCATTTTCATCTAAGCTTGGACATGGACTTTTATCAGACTACAAAAATCAAAACTACCTGACTACTTGCTTGAATATTGTAGGCTCGTCCGGCATGGGTGCTACAGCTTGAGATGATCAATTGACAGACTTAGTTGGAAATTCAAAGACACGCTGAGGCAAGATCACATATTGATTACCACACCTGACACTTAATATTCTGCAAAGTAAATCGAATTAAGTCAATAGCAGCAAGCAAACGACAAATAATTATTTTGTGTATTGAAACATACACAGGGATATGGTTTTGTTCTTACTAATAAAGTGGTTTTTCACTAAAAACTGATATGTAGTTCGCTGGACAAGTCTTAAATTCTAAATACTGTCTTTGAAAAATAACTTGAGTAACACATTTAATTGTCTCTTTTTAACAAGAAATTTGATTCGTGTGCAGAGAGTTTCATTGCCGCCAGTATTGTGTGGGTCAGTCTCAAGACTGATTCCATCATCAAACTCAACTGAAGTTACATCAGGTGTAAATCAGAGTGTCAAGGGTAAACCAATGCTTTCAGCTACAAATTTGCGGCACCACAACTGTAACTATATATGTGATGAATGGAGAGTGAATTTTGTTATTTGAGCACTTTATTTTCAGTGTCAGTGTCCATTATTTTTGGCATGTTTCCAAACCATCCATATGAATAATCCACCTCAGTGATCAAAGAGTGTTTTCCGTCTCTGTTAAACACCTGACCTGACCTATAAAGAAAGAAAAAAACAGATCAATGAAGGAATGATGATTCGAAGACCATTAAAACATTTAAATAGTAAATTATCAGTGTTGTAGAATGTTTTTGGAAATGTCGCTGTACTGTCAGGTGGCAAAACTGGACACAAGAAATCAACCAGGTTCCCAAACACACTCCATGAACATGAATGAACACACATACACACACACACACACATGCTTGTTCAGGTGCAGCACTGCCCTCCTGCTGCAGGCAGGTAATCACTTTGTTTGCTTTCCCATTAGGCTGCTTTTCAGATGTGAGGACAACCTGGGACCGTTCTCTCCCCGAGGAGAGCTTTTCACTCCTCTCCAAAATGCACGATGAAGAATTAGCCTTATAAACACCAAATTAAGAGCAAACTCAGACACTTAGAAGTTTATGATTTACCCTGAAATACTGAGAGTATCTTCAGATCTGCCTTGGAGCCGTGTATCTCTCACTGATTTCCGGATTATGGACACTAAGCAAGCCACTGAAATTAAAATGACTTCAGTTCACGTGCAGAAAAGCAATTGTGTTTTTTACTGGAAAGCTCTCAGGTGTGGATTTTTGTATTAGATGCAATTGAAAAAGCACATCCATGACCAACACATTACAATTTTGACCAAATGGCTTTTGATTTGATTTTGAAGAATTTGGACATAACTTTCAGAATAAGACAAAGACGTTTGTTTTCAATCTGTGGCAAGAACTCATGCAGGTGTTTACTTTTGATTATTTTATAAGATAATCTCCAGGGTTTGTGAAAGGTAGAATACAAGCTTCCGCTTTTTAGTCAAGAAAAAAAGAAAACAGCTGTGGAGGATGAGGTTGTTCGCTGTGGACCATCACCAGTTGTTCACAAGAGGTGGATTAGGAGAGATGGAGGTATACAGGGGAGGTGATGGTGCTTTCAACAGTGAGGGCCCTGAGAATTTAATGCACGTCTCTGCGCGAGCAGAAGAATAGGCCGCTTCACTGCAGAGCAGGGAGCCGCACGCAATGACGGACGACGAGTCAAGAGGAACCCCGTCCTGAACCCAGTGCGGAATGTTTCATTTACAGTCACCCACATGGACACCCCGGCCTGTAACTCGTCTGCCAAGACACAAGAGGGATGGGGATTTTAAACAATGTAGATAATTCAGAGCTGGAGCTTCCCCCCACCACGGCAAAAGGGCTATATGCACTCAGATAGACTGAAAGGCTCTACCCACACTCTCTCACTTTGTCTTCCTTCCCACACTCTCAGCACCACTCTGTTATCGCTCTGCCTCCATCTGTGTCTTCTGACAATGATTCGTCATCTTTAAATGTGTCCACATGAGCACATTCAAAACAGAAAACGATGTGGCACGAACAGTGTTTTGAGGGCCAGTGAGAAAAAGTTCTTCAGTCACAAGTTTTTTCTTTAAAAAGCAATTTACTTTATAAGTTACTGCTAATATAATCTTCTGTTATTTAATCACTGAGAAAAAAATCCCTAAACTTCAAACAGGTCTTGCAATGTTTTATGAATCCCTTCTGATGCCCTTTTAACTACAGCCTGACTTGGAAACTGATCATCACAAGAATAGCAAGTCATTTTTGTTTTTCTTTTGCCAAATTCCCATTTATTTGCGGTAACATGATATGTTTGATCGATACCTCCAATTTTCATTTTGTGCTCATGGGAGCTCAGCAGTCCTTCAATTACTGCATGGCAAATGTAAGCATTAATGCATGGAAAAACATTCGATTGAACACTCCTGTTTGAGCATGATGTCACTCATACTGTTGATCTCACCCACAAAAAAACAAACCAAGCCCAAAGTGCAATCAATTTGCATGAGCATGTAGATTAGCAGGCTTTGCAGGATCTTAGTAAATCAGAGTGTTGCTGGGGGTTGGGGCTGATCCCAGATGCCTGTGGTTGAAGGCAGCTTATATCCTGGACAGGTCACCAGTTCATCACAGGGCAAAAAAAAAAAGAAAAAAGAAAAGAAACACAATTCTGAATGTCTCAATACATTTTTGGAGTTTATGCTAATTGATTAATGTACAACTTGCACTGTGATTTACATCTTCTATTTACACTGAGTTTTTAAAGAGATGCAAAGCTCAGCCTTCAACAGTGTGGTCAGATATTTTCCTCTGCTGTCTCAGCATGACTTGTTTATAGACTTTCTATATTGTATCTCAATTTATGTTTTTTTTTTTCTCAAATTCCGATTTGTTTGCTGTAAGGCTCCAATATGTCTCATAACTTCCTTCACCAACACATCCAACTCCAGATTGTTGTACTTGTGGAGGCTCAGCACTCCATTCAGTCATCACATGGTGAAGATAAGCAAATAAACATCGACACGATACAGTTTCCAGCAAATCGTTCCCACATAAACAACTTCTAAAGCAAAACACTTTTGTTTGAATACTCCTGTTTCCATGAGATCTCACCCGTGGTATTATTTTTAGTAAACCACCCTCAAAATCAGTGAAAACTAAAACTCTAAACTCTTTTAGCACACTTCATGCAACATCTTAGTAAATCAGGTACATCTCACTGAAACTATGGAAGCCATGATTTTCAGAATAAACAAGTTGAATTTTCACCCACAAACCCTCCATTGTGGGTGTAATTTGTTTATCTCTCACACCTTCTCATGCATTCACAAAATATTTTGACTGAATAAATCACAGTACTTGAAATTTAATCATCATAGTTGTCAGAAAACATGTATGACTCGCTAAGCTGGCTGACTTATCTTTATTTAAAAAAAAAAAAAAAACATAATGTAGATTATATGGTAACTTTTATGAATGTCTGGCAAAACCAGCTGAAATCAAAAACCATGAAAGAGGCTTCAGCACAGATATGTTATTCCAGGATTTTAAACTCTCCGCTTAATCCATCCGGTTCGAGAGTTTTACGAGTCTTCTCAGACACTGTGCAACATATCAATATGAGTGCTTGTTTTACGTTCAAGAAAATATCAACAGTCCAGAAATATGGGTCCACGAACATAACAACTAATGTTGTTGTGTTCTGAGTTGGTGAGTGGTAGGAAAGCTCTTGACTGGTTCTAGGTCATGAACAAGCCATGGTCATCAATCACAAACAGCAGGAACAGCGTAGCGATGAGCTGGCGAAAGGAGTTGATGGCTTGACGCGACTTGGCCTTCGTTGCCTCCTCGAATTCCAAGCCATCACTGACTGAAAGGATTACTTGCATAATGTAATATTTTGTAGCACAAGACAGCATTCATGGCCCATTTTGCTAAGTTTTCATTGGCTTTTTGGATGTGATTTAGTTATGTGTAGTTCCCCATGCTGCATCCAATTCTGATATTTTTCTTTGCATGTCATTAATACTTATTCATTAGGATTTACATTTAACACTTATTTGCTGGTGAGAACCTACCTACTATAGTCCATTCATCCAAAAGGAAACACGAGCCCGTATTGCCTCGTGCGAAGCCCCTATTGCTGTCGTCATGGTTATGTCTTGCAGAGCAGAGAAACTCACCTTTGAAAAAGTGTAATGTCCTCCGTACTGAGCCAAGTGAGTCTCACTGTGTGATGTAACCGTTCAGTACCACAGGGCACAAAGTGTGTGGCACGCCGATGAGTCAGAGTGAGCGCAGTGATCCACGGCTAACACACCCTGTCTCAACAAATTGGCTTCAACACAAGCATAAAAACTACAATTTCATTTGTGGTGAAATCATTTTACTTTAGTAATACTGTAAACATCTCTGGGCAGGTCGTTGCTGGCTCGAAATCTCTCATATAGTTGTAATTTGCGCTAACAATTTGCAACAAGATCAAGATGTTCACTCTTAAAAGATTTTAAAGTGAATTTAGCTTTAGTGTATGTAATTCGACTTTGATACATAACATTCGGCGTAACAAAGAACACACAAAAAATGCAAAATCTTTTGCTTGGTGACCCCAGTATTGGAAAATGCAGCTAAAATGACTGACAGCACCACCTGGTGCTCCCGAGTGACATTACAGGTCCAGACAGGCTGGAACTACTTGGCTATCTTGTTCACTTATCAGATGTCCTTTCAGAAAAAACATGATTTGTTAAATTTTAACAGAATGTTTCTGTCAAATGTTCAGTTGTACGTATTGACGCTGTTTTATCACATCTTTGCAAAACAATGCAAGATTGTTACTTTTAGGCCCCATTTACATAATAACAATTCAAGTGAAAACTAATCAGTTTTAAAGTTTTCAGAAAAGTTTGTCGTCGACACTGGTCAATGGTAGAAATGCTGAAAATGGAAAGTTAAATGTGATTCGTTACTTTCCACCTCTGAGCATGCCAGTCCACTAGTGGGTGCTGTTGCTTGTTTTAGTAAATAAATCACACACGTCCGCAGAGAATAATACACTGTAAATAAAACATTTACTACGGCCGTGGTGCATATACACAATAGTAGCATTTCAGAAAAGTTGCATCTTCCCCCATTCATCCGGAGTCTGAGCGTTTTCCAAAAGTTGCGTTTTCCCTCGTTTACATGGAGTCAAAGGGTTTTCGAAAAGTATCAGCTTGGGAACCATTTTCAAAAACCTGATAAGTTGCTGCACCATGACCCACAGCAGTGAGTTTACATAGCTCAGATACTCAGAGAGATACTCCGGCCTTTTCAATGTGCACATCCTCGTCACACACAGAACAGATAGGAAGGAATCGTGGCTTTAACTGGCAGAGGGATCTGATGTGAGTCGGACCTCACAGGATCTCCTCCATGTTGTCTGAACGGGAGACAGATTCTATCTCAACGGAACCTGCCTTCCTCCGCTGTGTGAAGTCTGTCTTAAAGCATTTAGTATCATGTATACTTTCATATCAATAATCTTTGAATAAGAACACTTTTTTAAAATAGTTTACATTATAGGATGTCAAAAACATTTGGCATCATACAATTTACCTGTTTTTAGAAAAAAATAAAGGTTAGAGTTGGTTATTCAAATGACTGCTCTTCAGTTATCAAAGAGCCTCAATTAAAGTACATTTTAAAGGTTGGTAAATGCTAAGGTGTGAAATCATGCTTAATAAAATTATTTTTTAATGTGAAAGATGCATTGCTAAAGTAACCTAAACTAACAGTTGAATTAAATATACAAAACATTTGAACACTATTTGATTTAAAAGGGTGTGGGACAATGTATCAAATGCTAAATGTGAAAGATTTGTATTCAAAATATATATAATTCTCCGGTCTATTTAGAAATAAATTGGTCAAATTTCAAAATCTCTACAAGTTGTGTGGCGCTGAACTTTTCAAAAGACAATATATCTCAACTTTTAAAAGCAGGCAAATGGCCAGTGGTGGGATTACGCATAAAAAATGCATCTAAAGCCGCAGAGTATATCAGGGATTGAGATGACAGTGATGCATTTCTCCATTCTATATTACACTGAATGGTGGTTGCATTGCAACACATTTTCCGGAAATGTCTCGCTTATTTCACCAAGACAACTGCAAAATCTGTTCTGCACGTCATACAAAATCATGGTTTCTTAGGAACAAGAGTGAAAATTATAAACGTCCCTGACTGTATTCGACCAGTGAAAGTAGATTAGTACAAGAACAACTATTCTCTTTCCCCCAAACACTGACAAGATGTAAGAGTGACAAATGTATTCCCAGAAACAGTGATGTATGAATTCCAACTTAATCTCTCCACATGGAGGCTGACATTTATAAATGGTGAATTTAACAAATGTTACTAGTTTAAGATTTAGAGCCAGTTTTAATGAAAAACATGTGTTGCTCAAACAGATGGTGACCAGATCTTGTACAATCCCCAAGCTTTTAGACACACATGAAAATAATATTAAAGTTTCTCTTAGCGTTTTTTTTTTTATATATTTTCTATTTTTTTATTTTGTTCTATTTTTTTCTTACTATTTGTTTGCGAGGATACTTTATGTGTATTGACTTTTGTTGAATACATTTTTTGAATCTCCCTCCCTGGTTTCAATGTGTTTTCACATTTGTGATTAAAAAAAACAACTAGTTTGATCTGAAGAGTTGGAGGTTCACTTTCCTCCTGTCCCAAAGTGTCCTCTGGACAAAAAGCTTTTCACCCTCTGATTGTTAACCATACAAAAACAGGAGTTTACATGCCATGTGACTTCCCCTGTAAAATACTGTTGAGTTTTTGTACCGCTTTTGCACATGAGCTTAATTATCTTCGTGTAGTGGTATTTATAGGTTCTATATTTTGCCTTGATGGCCAAATACCCAGCCACAATGGCTCAGATTGGCTTAGTTTGACATTTTGGAAATAGTTTGGTTTGTGAAAGCACGACATGCTAATGAGTGAACTTTTCAGACACTAGTTTCTGTTGTTACTTTTTGACAGTCAAGTTCACTTTTTCCATGTTTCCAACTGCAAAGATGAAACAAGTGAAACCATCCACTACTTGAAAATAAAATGTAGTTGATCTTTACGTCAGTGTCTTTAGGAAAAAAGTAGTAACAATTTGGTTGCAAGTCTAGGTTTGCTTACAGAAATGGCTTCATTAATCAATTAGTTCATGGATGCACTGACTAACAGATTCTTAAATCAAGTGTAGTTATAGTCTGTAAACATCTTTATGTGCAAAACAAAATGCATGAGTGATGCTTCACAAATTAACAGAGTCAACTTGTGGCTGTTGTGGGACGCCGTCAGCGACAGCGTGCAGGGGTTTCCAGCGCGGCGCTGAGAGGTGACAGAGTTTCTGTGGTTGGCGCTCCACACAGACCCGCTCTGTCCCGGCCTGCACGGTGTCGGGCTCCATGCGTCAGACCTGGCCTTGGAGAGAAGGGCTATATTATGGGGCCTTGGCCCCTGCTTCTCCCCTGTAGTTCATAGGTTTTTCACCACAAGAAAATGTCAAGAGATGGAGTTTTCCTTCTTTTTTTTTTCTTCTTTTTTTTTTTTATTTCACCTGAAACTTTGTGCTGTCTGATCACGTGTTTCAGTTCTTGGCTCAAGCAGCAGAGGAACTCAGCACCTGCAGATGGGTCCGTGCTATCAGCCACTCCATCAAAATCTGTTTGCCAAACAAACACAGTAATAAATTAATTCATAGGCTGGGGCACTGATTTAAATAGTAGTTCGGCTGTGCCTTTCTACATACCTGAACTGATATGCGATACAAGTGGGATTTACATAAATGCTTTCTAGGCCTTGTCAGGAGAAATATATGAGCAATAAAGGTAGTACAGAATTTTACCACCCTTCCATGTAACATCCCCAGTATCTCTCCTGTATTATACTGGAATAGCCTTGATTTGTTTCCCCCCTCTTCAGCTTCCCCAAACATAAAGTGAGCTGAACCTTTTGAGCAGAAAAGACTAGCAGGGATTTGCCGATTTAATCCATCCGGCAGATAAAACTTTTTCAGCCTCGACCAAACCACTTTGCTGCAGTTTACAAATGGTTGTGTGTGCTCCACTGCTTCACCTTTGACCTCCTCCACACAGAGTGTCAAGTCTTGGTCAAAGGAGGAGATCAGTCAGTCTAAGAAAGGACTTTAACGGCCTGCTCTTACAGTTTAGAGCTCTCATTCTTTCGATATGTGAGAAGTAGTGCAGAGGAATTTGCAAACATTTGCTGCACATTATCTTGTTGCAAACACTCCTAATCCTCACTCTCTCCCTGATAGGAGGGAAAGATAATTGCTCCTCCTCGGGGAGAAGTTCTCTGCAATTGTTTCTCTTATTGTGCCGCTCTCTGTTTGCCAGACCTATTGTACCTGGAATGACAGACAAACCTTGTTGACTTTATGTTTGCGAATTGGCCGTGTGATGAAAATACAATAAAAAATTTAAGTCTTGGGAAACCAAAATGCTCAAGAGCAATTTTGTCCTCCCCCTTTGGGGCCCCTAGTAAATGTCTGCTCATAATTTTAATGACATGCAAAGTTTGCAAAGGTTGTTGGGAAACGCCTCAGAAACAAAAGGTACATTTTTCAGAGGACCATAGCTCAATGGTGGCTCTGGGAAAGAGGCCCCGAGCTTTTGTTTGTACAAAATCAAACTTTAATCTGCTGCTTTTGATAGATGTTGCCTTTTATTTCAAATGTTTATAGAAATACCGAATAACAGTCTTGTGTGGTCCCGTGTCTAATGAAACACACTCATGTACGCCTCTCGTAGCCATCAGATCACTGGCCAGCACACAATGCTAACTACGGAGTGCGGTTTCGACAACAGGGGCAAGCACATGGCAGGCATCGGGGGCAGGAGTGGTACTTTTTTGTCTCTCCAGAGAATCGCTGTACGTGTGAAAGAGCGTGCGAGGCAGGTCCCAATCCCAGCTTTTGACTCAGCAGGCCAGCTGTGTTGGTGCTGTCAGCCTCATTGGCCTCTGGTCCATCTCCTCCGGGCCACATGAGCCTCCCATGGAGGGCTCCAGGAGGATTAGCACACCAGAGGAGGGGATGAAGGGTTCAGCAGCAAGTGTTCAGGGGTCAGACTGGGGTCTTACATTTGATCTCCTCAATTAATGTGCTCTGATGTGTTATATGGATTGAACCTGCTTGCGGTGATATGAGCTTCAGTTCGTCAACCTATCAAGTGTGATTTACTCACATCCAGGCGCACACTAGGGATTCAGTCTATTCAAGGGGCACGAGATCACCTGAGTCTTGTGTTTTCCCGCTGCGTGGGGAGAAAGCCGTGGGTTGTTTTGATTTTGAGTTGACTGGTTGGAGAGAGTAGGCGGTGGTAGTTACAAACCGCACAGCACACTGGGTTGTACAAACTTTAAATACAGACTTTTTCAATTTTTGTGGTCGGAAGGTTTTTTTGATTTGTTTTGTTTTTTTCTTCTTTTATTTTTTTTTTTGGTACTCTTGATGAATTCTGTGTGGACAGATGTATTGTGATGTCACCCTAAGGGCATGAGCATGTCTGTCACGCTCCTCAGAGGTGGAAAAAAACTTTAAGGTGATTCTACAAAATAAAAAGGCCTCTTAAAATTGCACACCTGCAAAGACGCTGCAGCATTTCAGAAGTCGGACTTTATCGCCTGTGGTTATTTTCCTCTGAGCACAGCCACAGAGCTCAGCATAAACTCACCTCATGAAGATTTGATGTCAGAATCAGATGCCGATCAGACATGAGGGAGGTTTAGACAAGGCGGGTTTGGTTCTCCCGAGTCTGAGTTGCAACGTCATTGTGATGGCTTGGCGAATGTCTAAAGCCACGTCTGCTGCTGTTCCTGTGTACAAGAAGAAACTTGCTCTGTCAAAATAGCTGTCTCTCCAAAGGAGGAAAGGAGATTTAGTTGTTGCAGGTTTTTTTTGTCTGTGCCACCATCTTGATAAACATACATAAACAGCACAACACACGACAAAGGACAGAACAGATGGCATTGTGCTGCGGTTGTCTATGACAACAGAGCTTCCCTTCACTGGATGACAACCACAGAGGCTGGTTAGGACGACAGACATCCTCCCTCCACAGGCAGCTGTTTGTGTGAGCAGAGAGGATGGATAAGAGACTGATTATTCCAATTTCCTTACTTCACACTCAGTGTGTACAATGTGTGATATTTAAGACTACTTGGTGTATTACATCACTATAGGGTTCACTCCATCCTTAGAGTTTTGACAGAGTTAGTGATTAGCTGTTAAAATCTTAAACTATTACTATGTTTGATCTCAATTCTGAATAGAAACCAGAGTGGCTCAGGCCACAATCTATTGATACAACATGATACTACGAGGTACAAGCTTAGGCTTGTTGGTGTGCCTTCAATCATTAGATGGTGTTTCTGTTTTATAGTGCAAATTTAAAATCATTTCATGATTTTTGTTGTCTTACTTGTTTTCTTTAATTTTACGTTGTTCTGGCCAAATGGTCACCATCGTTATGTAGCACCTACTTTGAAAGATGTCATTTGGCAGTTGTTTATATAATGAACAACAACATTTTTATTCATGGCCAATCAGATCCAGGCCGCGTTCATATACCCTAAATCGGACACATTAGTGATGCTTGTCAAAACGACATCGGTCTGAAAAGTCATGTTGCATTTCATTTGACTTTTACATTATGAAAATGAGGTTTCATAATTCTGGACCAGGGGACATGGGATGCATCACAATTATATTTAATAAAACAAGAGTGACAGATACTGTTGATAGTGCCAATCAGTAGACCAAAAGTCAGATTTTGGACATTGTTTTTTTTCAGTGACAGTTCTGTCCACGCTAAACTTCAAAGGTTACTAGAAAACAACCGGCCAAGCATCACAAGACATCACAAGTAAATGTGAACAGAGCAAAACTGAAACAGTTTGGTTTTATCATGAGTTGCCCTGGGCAACAACCCCAGCTGTCACCTGAAAGAGCTAGTTGTTGTATTATCATATGTGTTGTCATGAAATTCTTGCAAAGAGACCTTTGTCAGAATTATTGAAATGCCCTTAAACATTCTGAAATGATAGATGATCCCTCTGTCAGTGAAACACTTATTTGTGTATGTGCATATTTCTGTATGGTCACCCTGGACCCTTTTTCAAGTAAGCTGCTATGGGTTTAGACAGCTGGGGGATTTTTACTGCACTGAGCTTCTTTCCTTTCTTGTTTTCTTACATATCACTAACATTCTGTCTCTCTCCTACAGCCTG
>OMNM01001517.1:0-13681 GCA_900302745.1 Parablennius parvicornis
ATAGTTTTGTTGCTAACATCTACAAAATCTCTCATTAGTGTGATGACGTCTTTTAAATCGATTGTGGGTGAGAGACATCATTAGTTAATGAAGGGTACTTGCCCATTACTGAATAGTGCTAAACTAAATTCCCTGTTAAATAATTGGCACAGAGATGTCTGGATAAGTATTTACCTGTGCTCCCTGTTTCCTCCTAAGAAATATTTTTTTATATGTCTACATTGTCTCGTGGTGGTTTCAGGTGGAAGTGGAAATATCAAGACTGTTGACGACTCGTACCAGTTCACAGTTGATGTGCGAGACTTCTCCCCTGAGGACGTCATCGTCACCACATCCAACAACCAAATAGAAGTCCGAGCAGAAAAGGTGGGCAGGCTTCTTTTGGATTTGCTTATCTTTCCCCAACTGACCCCTTTGCAAAGTTGGACACCCTCTACAAATTAAATTCATCCATGTGCAGAAATATATACAGATGAGTGACATTAATAACAGATCAGATGTCTATGTTGGTTTCATAATGACTGTAACTGCCTCTGTAGTGAACTGAGGTCTGCTTGTGGTTCACCACACTGTTGATCCAGCTCCTTCTATCAGGCCAGACCAATGGTCAAACATAAAAAGCACAATTTAAAACAAATTCTCTCTTTTTCATAAGCGATGCGTGTTTCTAATAAATACATGTAATATTACTTGGTAAATATATAATTCAACAGATAACTAATTTCCTCCCTGCTGCAGTTGGCCCAGGACGGATCAGTGATGAACACTTTCACCCACAAGTGCCAGCTGCCTGAGGATGTGGACCCCACCTCTGTGACATCATCACTGGGGCCTGACGGGACCCTAACGGTGCGGGCGAGGAGACACCCGGCCAAACACGAGCTCGTACAAACCTTCCGCACCGAGATAAAGATCTAAAGAAAGATGGGTTTTTTTGTTTTTTTCATCAAAAGCCTCCTCACTTCTCAAGTTTTTCCTTTCCATACTTTCATCGGTCTGCTTCAAACACTCAGAGAGTCGGCGCTGTGCTCTATAAAACATACCACGTTCACGTCTCACAGCTGACAAAGTGCCTGTTGCTGCTCATATATATTCTGAGTTCATTCACTCCAGAAGCTATAGTGCACATATTGGGATATTGATTCATTTGGAGCATCAAACGATAAAGTTGCCACTTTTGTCCTCTGACACAGGTAGAACAGTTTCAAAATGCTGGTTTCTCCTTGATAATAAGTTATTGTATAATACTTGTGTGAATAAAATGATTCTGTTTTAACAGTAAACATGTTTCTCTGAGTCTTTTCCTATATAAATGGACTGTTATTATGTTTGATTAAAGGATATCTGCGGGAGAAGAGGAAACCTTTTTTCATATCGTTTTGTAAGAATATTGATTCATCCAGACATTAACAATCAACATTTCCCTTAATCCAATGTGTTATTTATCTAACTTTGGCTCTGCCAATACGACTTCTCAGCATTGTAAGCTGTAAACACTCAAAGCAAATTGCACTTTTGTCGCGTGCATATCAACAGTGATCAAATGTTTACTTGTGACTCTTCTAAAAAATTATATAAAACAGATAGACACACAGCTTTTTTAGCTTTTTACAACTGATTTTTAGTTACTGGAGTTACTTTTGTCAACTTTCAATACAGATATTTTTTTAATAATATTTCAAAAAGTGCTTTTTGCCTTAGTAAGTTGATTGAATTATAGACATTGGTCTACAATCCTATAATCATTCTACTTTCAAATCAACTATGCAGTCGAAAGGGGGCAGTGAGGGATGGTGGTTTGTTGATGTTGATTTCTACAATTATGTTGGAAAAAAGGTAGAAATCAACACCAAAGAAAAAAAAATATTTTTTTTTTTTGTAAAAACTTATTGGTAAATAAAACAATCTGCATGAAAAAATTATATTTTTGCCTCATCTTTCAGCAATTTTCACCAGTTATCTGCATCAATATCATATTTGGTGACCCATTCTTTTTCTGGTTCAACAATGAATGTCACGGAGCAGATACTCTGAAAATCAATACAAAGTCAGAGTTTGCATTCAAGCTGAATCTCTGTCCAGTCTTTGAAGCATTTTTGAAGAGTTTCTTTCCTCTTACCATGGAGAGACAAATTTCAACAGAGTCATTCAAGCAGAACTAATTCAAATTTTATGTGGCTATAATTTGCTTCACTGCACCTGAGACATTGGGCTGCCTTGAGGCTCGACTAGAGGAGTTGGGATTGGGAGTTTGCAGGTTTGAATCCCACAGCATACAGATCACCACTGTCTGTGGCTTTGTAAACAAGACCCTTGACCCCAATCAGCTCCCGGGACCACCCTAATAGGGCTGCCAACAGCGCCCTTGAAATAGACATGTTCTCGAGGGGATTAATAAAGTATGACCCTTTTTTAATGCAATCCATTGTTCAGCAAATTTCCTTCGACTTATTTCTGTCATATCCCTCAGCAGGAGATTAGAATCCATTTGTTTAGTAGGACATACTTAAAATGCAAATAAAACCACGTTACAGATGTCTGTTATCAATGTTTCAGTATGACTAAACCGTTCAACTCAATATTAGATAAATTAATCACATTAAATGGGTTGCTTTCGGTGGAGTTTCACCAACATGTATGAACAAAATAAATCGTGCTAATTTCCTCAAGGGGATTACTTCAGTAACGTCAGGTAATACAGAGTTATAGCGCCATCGTGTGTTTATTATCTGCTGAGCAACTCTTCAACGCTGCTGCTCTGCACTGCCGAGTCGCCGCTGTCGTTAAGTCCCGCCTTTTCCTGCCTTTGATTGGCTAGTTTCCACTCACAGCGTTGATCCGCGTTGTCATTGGCTGAGTACAGCAGGGAACGCCCTGAACTGTGGTGATTGGTTCCTGCTTCTTCCTGCTCTTCCTCCAGGGTTGTTTACATGAAGCTAAAGTGTTTTTTATTTTATACTTTTTCTAAACATGATGCCGTGCTTGCACTGCCTGCAGACGGTAAACGGAGACCGAGCGGTAGCGACAGAAGGATGTCCACTTCTGGAGGTCTGTATATGAATTAGGTTGACATATAAACATATCAGACACATTTCTGAAGCATGGCTAACTGGATTCTAGCTAACTCAGCTAAAATATAATTTAAAAGTTTGTGATCAGCTTCTGGTTTCCTGATAAATAATCACATGGTTTAATCTGTGCTTCAGGATTAGCTTCTTGTACATGAAGTTATGGGGAAAATCATCTAAGCAGAAAATGTCATTTGACTCTTGTGCCAACTATTCCCACTGTAAACAGTGAGTATGGCAGATTAATTCTATTGCTTTCATTCATGAAAAAAAATATCCTCAGAGGAAGGAAAGAACAGCAACACATGTCAGTCAATCTACAACAAATGATCCTTGTCAATTTTTAAAGTATTGCTTTCTTGCAGAAACTCCTCCCTGAGGGATATGCTCATCTGGTGTGCCTCTATCAGGAGACTACTCAGACTCAGTTCAGGGCTCACATGAAGCTGAGAATCACCTCAGAAGATGAGGCTCGTAAATGGCTGGAGGATTTCCAAACCTCTTCTGGAGTCACATGGAGGAAGTCGAGAACATATCCAAATACAGGTCGATACAACTCCTACAGGGTAAGTTTTACAATGCAGAAAGCACTCTTGAAAAAAAGTATAATTCTCTTAAATTAAAGCAAATCTAACCTTGTTTATAGTTGTTTGAGACAGTTTCTTTTTCTTATATAGACATGACATGAAGGATGTTGAGGTGACTTTACAGGAATTACTGAGCGTCAACTTAGTTCAAAATATGAGTATAAGTAACCTAAAACAAATTTTGGAGAAAAGAATTTGATTTGAACTAAATGTGTTTTTTTTTTCTTTGTTTTTGCAAAAGTGCTCAAATACTCCCATTGATTGTGATTTCTTGTGTCTTACTCTATGTCAGTACTAGTGTCATTCCAATGAATTTGATATGTGTCTGTGTATTAGGTAGACTTAAGATGTCAGCACAACACGTGCCCAAAAACTGTTGCGAAAAAGACCAAAAACACCTCGTGTGGTGCCACAATGTTCTTGGTCCTGAAAAGGCACATGGAAAGTGAGGAGAGGAAATCAAGGTGAGTAAATTGCTACTTTATGGAAGTAAACTACCATTGACTGATTCCAGAAGGTTGATGGAGCTCAACATATGATGCTACAAACACTAAAAATAGTTATAACAGTTTATTATGGGACGATATCAAGTACTATTGCTAATATGCAAATTACATATGAATATTTTAAGTTTCAAGGAAAGGTGAGAATGCTGAACATGTACATGTGACACATTTATTGAACAGTTCTCAGTTTACAGGAATCTCAGTCGTCAAACTAACAAGGTGCAGACTCCAGATGGATTGAGCACTAAACAGTTTCCACTCCTCGGCTAAGGTGTGATCTGTTGTGAATTACTGTGATGTTTCTTTTCAGGTCAAAGGATCCTCATATAAAGGACGGTTACTTACTGAACATAAATCTAAGACATGAGCATAACCACTGGCTGTCACGGGATGAAGCTGCACGTTACCGGGACGTCTCCAGTGAGACCGTTGCCAAACTGAAGATGCTTTTTGAGAGTGGCCATTCCCCCTCCACTGCGCTGCATATGATCAAGTTTGATCTACAGGAGCAGGAAGGGGACAATTACCTCTCTGCTGTTGCAGACCGCTCTGTTTGCCCTGACATCCAGTTTTGTTACAGGTTAGATTACAATGCTGCCAAAAACAATTTCAGAATTTTGACAATTGACCAATGATGCTGTATTTAATTTTCTCAGGCTTTACCAGAAGCTTTTTCAAAGACCTTACCGCCCGCCGTCGGGAGAAGAGATGCTGGTGGATCTCAGAGATAGGTTGAACCAACACAACATGCAACAAGGTGACACCGGTGCAAAAATGGAAGAGACTGAAGATGGACATGTGGCCATTGCCATATGTACTCCTTTCATGAGAAGGGTTCACACAAAGCTGAAAGAGAGTGGAGAGTTGATCTTTGTGGGCTCATTTGGAAGCAGTGAGCGCCAGAACCAGTGCATGTTTCTCCTTCTCGCCTACTCTCCCGCTGGACCGCTACCCCTCGGAGTGTTAATTACAACTTCAAAGACCCAGTCGGCCGTGACATTTGGCCTTCGGCTCCTGCTCACCCTGCTTCCTAGCAGTAGCTTCTATGGACGAGGGCAGCCTCAGGTGGTGGTGACGGATGACTGCAGAGTCCTGCGGCAGTCGCTCCAGGTTGTTTTCCCCGCCGCCAATCTGCTCCTGTCAACGTTTCACCAACTGCAGGCCATGTGGAGGTGGCTGTGGAATTCCCATAACGGTGTGGCTAAGGAAGACCGGGGACATCTTCTGGATTCTTTTAAGAGTCTCACCTCTGTTAACTTGACGTCATCGCTGATGCCGCAGTTCAACGAATGTCTCGCTGACCCTCTTGCTGTCAAGTATCCCAGATTCCTCCACCACCTAGCAAAGGTGTGTTTTAAAATATGATCATTAGATATCTGCATGCTGGCGTTACCATGTCCACGTGTGATTAACCTTCTGTCGTGTGACTGCAGGTGTATGGGAGACATGGAGAATGGGCCATTTGTCTTTCCAGCGATCTTCCAGCAAGAGGATATGATCTCAATCATTTTGTCGAAAGTGCTGTTAGAATAGCTAAAGAACTGCTCCTCTACCGGTTGAGGACATACAACGCCACTCAGTTGGTGGACTTTGTTACCACCAGGATGGAGGCTTCTTACGTCGATCGTCTCACTGACGTAGCAGCCGGAGGAACAGCTCAGCTATTCAGGTCAAAGCTTCTCCTTCACCGGACTGATGTGGACTGTGAAAAGATTGAACCGGTACAGAGCACTTTCTTTTTGAATAGATATACATTGTAATTTTTTCATTTCAGAATTAAATGTACCTGCGTGGTTTTTTTTTTTTTTTAACAGGGAGACCAGAACCACTATGTGGTTAGAAGCCCGACATCGGAGTACGACGTCAACATGACGGTAGGATGCTGCACGTGTGCAGTTGGAGTCGCCGGTGCTCTTTGCAAACATCAGAGCGCAGTTTTGAATAAGTTTGGTCATCCTGAGATCGCCCCTAACGTCATCACCCCCGAGATGAGAAAGCTCTACTATGAGATTGCAACTGGTGAGTTGTTTAGCCTCTTGGTTGCTACTGAATGTCAGTATTTTTTTTGTGATCAAGTAATAATAAATCCCTCCATATATGATAAGTAGTTAGACGTTCGTTATACTTTTACCATCGTGGGCAACAAAGCTAACTGACTAAATTCAACCCTTAATTAGGACAAATTCACTGAAATACTTGGAAATAGAGCATTTCCTCTCTGGAAAGTTTATATGCTGCATTTCTGTCACGTTTCAGTCGAATGATCCAAGTAATAATAATATCTTTTTTTTTTTCTTTTCTTTTTTTTATCTACTAGGTTTGGACAGTTCCCAGGAGGAGAGCATAAACGAGAGTCAGTCAGCCTCAAAGTCCATTACAACCAGTGAGTGCAGTCGCATCAGAAAATGGAATTCATTAGAATAACATTAATGAAGTAAAGCATTCTCACTGTATTGATGTTTGATTGAGCAACTCTTGTGATGTACGTGTTCGATTTAGCATGAGATTTTATCCCTGATGCCTTTCATGATGCAACCGCCTGCTCGGGTTCTTCATTTGTAAAAAAAACTGAACAAATGACTTAAACAAGTAATAGTTGGGTTCAAGTGATTTGTGGGCAGCAACACACACACTTGGGCTTACACGTGTTGCATATTGCCATTGTCGTCAAGTTTTGATACACTTTCATATTATTTTCCTCCCTGAAGGGTCATCTGGTGAGCACCTCGAGCAGAAGATCCAGCAGTTCTGCCGAAGCCTCACAGATAAACTCCGAGGTGACCCACAGACATTCGCAGCACCAATTTGCACCTTTTTGGAAACTTCCCAAAAACTGTCCGACGGCTCACTCGTCTCAGCTCTGCGTTGCTTTGGTAAGGCGACGCAGGAGAACTCTGTAAATCTGCAGCCTTTACAAATGATTTCCTTACAACCAGCAGCTACTGTTAAAAGAAAGGCAGAAGTGGAAAAATTCCAAAACATTCTCATTGTGCAACCTCTGAAGTGTCTGAGGAGGGAGCAGCCATCTTGAGGACGTCGGCAGAGTGGAGAAAAGTGCTTTTCATTCTGCTGCAACTCGTCAATAGGAAAGTACGTCCCAGCAGTAGTATTATAAGTGACTGTCCTTCACCACAGGATCACAAGGTTTTCAATGAGACGGACTCGCAAATGCAAAATACCCCAATGCTGCTCTGCCATGGAGCTATTTTTGTACAAATGTAATGTTTAAATTATTTTTACAAACTTCAGAGAGGTGTGGACTTTTGTATGAAGTTTCTTGTCTCTACAGGTAAAAGTTAATTGTCTCTTTCTCAGTCTCTCAGCTCAAAGACATTATGTTGTGAGGTCATGTGGTTATTCTTGAAAGAGTAGCATTGACTTATGTTTCAAGTACTGTCAATAAACTCTGTATCCTAATTACCTGCTGTCCTACTGCAGTGATTAATTCAGTCAAATGTATGTACAGTGCACAATGTGGTTTTCAGTTTGTCACTCCTGTGAAAATGTGTCATTCACCACTCAGCTAAATTCAAATCATTGTGAACTTGTCAGTATTGCAAAACACAAAACCTGAATCATATGTAAGTGTAGGTAAAAATACAGCTCGTTAATTAAATGCTCGGTGAACATATTAAAGCAGTTTACAGTAATCAAAGGGTTTGTGCTGCTGATAATGATGGCAGAAGTCTTGTGAATATACTCCTTGAAAAACTCGTAGAAGCTGTGTTAGGGTATCTTAAGTCATTGTCATTGGAGCTTGGCTGAATTAATCCAATTTATCTCACCAATTTGAATTTGGCATTTACTGGATCTGGTTTTATTGAGAGAGAAGGGGTAAATGAAGTTTTAACAACTTTTTTTAGATTGCTTTATTCTCAGACACAATCTTATTCTGATAAACTTTCTCATGCAAAAATCTTGTCGTGCACGCTGTTAGGCCAAGCAAGCTAATATTATTTGGTCTGTATCATTACTCTGGACATTTCCTCTGCTACTCGAATAAGTTTAGTTTTAAATAGATTGATCACTTTCAGATGTTATGTCTGGGTTCAATTACACACTTGGGTCCATTTAATTAAAATGACTAATCAAAAGTTTAATTCCTGTTACTAAAACACCATAACTATTTTAAAGGACAAAGATGCATTGTCCAATCATCGAGCAGTATGGTCTGCCAGCCAATCAGAGGCAGGCGGAGGCGGGACCTTAGAGAATAGGCGTGAAGTAAAGCAGCTCGGCCGGTCCTATCAATCGATCAGCGAGATGAAGATGGCGACGGGTGGATGGAACTAACGAGGCAGGATCGATCACCGAAACACTCGATTGGGTTTGTTTTGCTAAACTCAACGACACCGCTCGGTCTAGGGCCTTGAAACCGGAGCGAAGGAGCGACAAACAGGAGGTAAATCTCTGGTTTAGTTCGCACAAACACGGTGCATGGAAGCAACGAGCTGACGGTGAAAACAACAGCAGACGAAGACGGGCCGCCATCTTGTGTCTACAGTGCTGCGTGTAGGCATGCTAAATTAATCCCTGATAACAAAGCTGCGAGGATGGAGGAATTGCAATCGATGCACGGTCAAGCCGAGCTGTCGGAACTTAAAGACTATGTTTACAAATGTATTTACTAGGAATTGTGTCATTTGGGCATGTTCTGGTTCCGTTTGCCAGTCCTGCGTCCCGGAGCATATTTCGGCCTACATTTAAAGAAACAAGCATGGAGTAAAACTACAAATAAACCTGCTGAGGGCTCCTCCATTCACCTGGAATACAAACCTTCACTATACTATGTACACAAACACACATGTTGACACAAACCTCAATACAAATAGCTGCCAGTGAAAGTATTGTTAAATCCAATGAACAATAATTGTAGAAGAATTAATGTACACTTGATTTAATCCTAATTGAAACACCGGCAGTCATTGTAGTTCAATAGTAATGATTGTCTATTAAGTTCTTTATAATTGACGAATATTAAGAACTTAATTTGAGATTGTTGGCCTACAGCCATAACTGTTTAAGTGAAGTCAAATTTTGTCATATTCAGATACAATGCATTTCAGAATGCTTTACATGAATATACATTGAAACGAGATCTAAAAAAGGCATAAAAAGCAGAATGAAGTTTGAAAAAAAAAAAAGACTCAAAACAGTTTGCTTGAGCCATAACCACCCCCCAAATTCACACATTCATGGATTCACAGTCTGTACATCATAAACATTGCAAGCCATTTACAACTGTGAACCTATTGTTATATTACACTATTCTTTCTTGTATTGCACTTTATTTTTATTTTTATATTGCACTGTTTGGTTGTTACATCTTGTTATTTGCACCATGATACAAGTTCTCCAATTCTGTTGGACATTGCAGAGTGATAATACATGCCATTCTAATTTAAAAGCTTTGTCAAGATAAAGGTAATAAAAGTAGTAAAAATATGTAATTTAATGGAAATCCTGTGCAAATAATTGTGTTTTACGGCGTGATTTAAAAGAATCGCAGTCATCTGAACGTTTGTTACACAGGTGAGGAGCGTACGAACTAAAAGTTGCTTCAACTTGTTTGCTTCTGCCTCTTGGAACACTGAGTAAACCTCTTTCTGAGGACCTCAGAGATCTATCCATCCATCTTATATGCTATGTTAATCCTGTGCAGGTTGCTGGAGCCAATCCCAGTTTACTATGGCTGAAGGCAGGATTCACCCTGGACAGGTTGCCAGTCACATCACAGGATAAATGCAGCGAGACAGACAATCAATTACAGTCACCATTTAACCTTGCGTGCATGTTTTTGGACTGTGTCAGAAAAAAGGAGTACCCAGAGGAAACTCTATTCTACGCACACGAGAAAAACATGCAAAATTCATACAGAAAGACTCGGCCAGTATTTGAACCTGGAATTTGTCACGACACTAGAGTGCTAACCACTGCTCCACTGTGTGGCCCTCAGGAGTCAAGGTTTCATATTCCCCAAGATAATCTGAGATGCATTTAGGCCTAAGACCATTCATAGCGCTGCCCCAAAGTGTTGGGTTTTAAGTAGGGAACGTTTGCCTGTTGTTTTCTGCCACACACTTGCAATTCGTACTATTTGGTGATTCTGAAATTGTCCATAGGTGTGAATATGCGCTTGCCTGTCTACCTCTCCGTGTTTGACCCGTGAAGAAATAAATTGAGGATACTTTTTTAATCCCCCTGTGCAAAATCCTTTTAAAATTCCATTTAAAATGTGGGCAGTCACATTAAGGCTCTCCGGGAGCTAATGGGGGTGGGGTCATGTTGCTTGCTCAGTGGTCTGCCGTGGGAATCCTGAAACCTAAAAACTCTCAAGTCTGATTCTCTAACCTTAACAAGGTTGCATCCCAGCTTCACCCAACGTCAGCTAGGCTCGCCCTCCACCACCGTTGGACCCTGAGCTGGATAAAGGGGTTTATGAGTTGGATGGATGGTTGAGGTCATTTGATTTGTTCTCTATAAAGTATTTGTTAATAGCAGTGCCTGGATATTGAACAGTCCCCACTGTTCTGTAAAATTTGGTGGAAGCAAACGTTTTGGACTTATTCATGTATCCAATATTTTGTCCTCAGAGTGTGAGCCAATCGACCCTCTTGCACCACCAGGACTATGGAGTTCCCGTGGCACAGCGGGAAGGTTCTGGAACAGCTTGACAAGCAACGCAAGCAGGGCCTGCTGTGTGACTGCACCTTCGTCGTAGACGGGGTGGACTTCAAGGCTCACAAAGCTGTGCTGGCAGCCTGCAGTGTTTACTTCCGCACCCTCTTTTTAGACCAGAAGGATGTGGTGCACCTCGACATCAGCAATGCTGCAGGTGAGCCTGTGGGTTCTATACATGTTTGCATGTTTGCACGATATTAATCACCCGTCTGCTCTCACTTTCGCACAGGTTTGGGTCAAGTCCTGGAGTTTATGTACACCGCCAAGCTGACCTTAGGCCCGCAGAATGTAGAGGACGTGCTGTCTGTTGCTCACTTTTTACAGATGCAAGAAATTGTGAATGCTTGTTCTGCATATCAGTCCATGTCAAATACAGCTCCTTCCCTCATAACACTGGATTTTTCTGCTGGTAAGTTTGACTGCTCTTAGTTTTGGGGGCTATTTCAGGATAGAGCTGTGGTTTGAAGGCAACAGTGAAAAAACCTCAGTTGGTAAACATTTGCAGTGTCCTCATAACTTTTATCTTTATCAAACAGATGAGAAAACAGTTGACGGTGAACTAAAAGAGGATCTTGAGAGTCAGCTTTCTGAAGTGGCGTCGCATGTGGAGAAGGATGGCGACGCTCCAGAAAGTCAAGATGGATTAAATGAGGAGGTTCCTCCTGAACCTCAGCAGACTGTCTCCCAGCCTGCCCCCACCAGACCTCCCTCAGCCCGCAAACGACCCCCCAAAACCCTCGCTGTTTCTGCTCAAAAGAAGATCCAAGTTAAGAAGGAGGAACAGACACGGGGTTTTGAGGACGACCCGCTGGATGCTGACTACACACCCAGTAATCACATATTTCTAACATGCTATTTGTTTAGCGCGTGTATGTGCGAACATTTGAAAGGCAACATGCTTGCAGAACGGAATTGAAGAAGTGTTTATTAAGTGGTTGGATTTATTTAACCATATCTACAGAGTTACAGCTGAAATCTGCTGGCAGCTCCTCCTACATGAGTTCTCGGGGGAGAAGAATCAGAAAACGTCCTCGACGAAATTTCCCACCTGGTGAGCAGACTCCTCTAATACTCTAAACAGAGGGTTTTTTTTTAATTATTATTTTGTCCCCAGGATGTGGAGTGGCATATTCTTTAACTATTTAAAAAAATATATTTTAAAATAATGTAGCTGTTCGCATCATTCATGGTCTGAAATTAGTGGGGATGGGGACCAAATTTGGTACTTTTATAGGTACAGACTGAATTCCGATACTCCCGAGTACCGATTCACGTAAAATGAAACGCTACCTCGTTTCTGTAGCTAAACGCATCCATGTGACTGAGGAAGTGGAAAAGCAGGTGAGTTTTCCGAGTTGGACTTCAACACAGCACTGCGAGAGCAATCAGTAGCTGCATGTTCAGACAGCGTTTGAGATTCTTCTCTTTTCAAAACGCGATGCAGATTACACCCGCTGCAATATTTGTGATGCCAAGTATGAGGCCAGCGGTGGAAATACTTCTAACCTGAGGAAGCACCTGGTTTAGCTTTAGATTTTTTCTCACGGCTTAAGAGTGCACAGTTTTACAGCCTCAGATCTACCATCACAGATCTAAAGCTCTACCATAACAGATCTGCAGCTCTACCATCATAATGTTTCCTGTTGGAAAAGGAATAGGAATACGAGGAGTTGGGTTTTAATATGTGCATTATTAGAAAAAAAACCCCAAAACATTGCATAGTTGTCGTTGAGGGTTTTCACGTTGAAGAAATTTGTGAAACAACTGCAATGTTACAATGCAATCAGTAAGATGTTGTTTACATATTGAGAAATAAATGCATTCAGCTTAAAAATGTAACATATTTTAATACCACATAAACACACAAAAGTACAGAAAGTTGGTGCCGTTGAGTACTGCTATTGATTCCCAGGTACCAATGTGAAAGGTTCCCAACCCTAGAAATGAGATGATTTTAGCTGCTTTTACTCTAGGATAGCTTCCCCCAAATTAATTTTTTCTGAGGAAGTCTCCCTCTGACATGTAACATAGTGTGCTTATAGACACTTTGCTTGCAAGTTGCTGACTTGTGGAAACAGAAACTTGAGCTGTTTCCTCATAGGAGTTATCTTATCGCATTTGTTAGATTCTTTAGCTGCATTTGACATGAACATCAAACACTTGATGGCGTTTGTATAATTACCAAAACAATGAGATTCTATTTGTTCTCTAAGCTTTTTTTTAAGTTACACGTGCTTTAAAAGTCTTCAGACTAAAAAAAAAAACTGAGCTTGCTATCCATGTTAAACATCACTTAAGTAGTAACAGTTCTATAAACCTCTTTTTGAACCTGTGGCATCTTTGTTTTTGTTCATGATTTCAGGCAAGTCAATATCAACATTTTTCTCTTCTCAGACAACGACTCGGAGGAAGAAGGCCCATCAAAGAAGGACGCTGAGAAGAAGTTGCCAGAGCCGACGGAGATGACTGAAGAGCACGAGGACGACTCAGTAGAGACGGGTGACGGAGAAGTAGATGACGACGAAGAAGACATCGGAGTGGACAATGACGATTTCTGCCAACTGGAGGAGGGAGCCGATTCGAGCAGCGAGAGAGACGAGAGACCGTCTCAATCAGCATCCATGAGCAGCCGGTCTGAATCCAAACCTTACAGCTCAGTGACGCACAAATGTGAGGTGAGAACTGTCGGGATGGAAAGGATAAATCCACATTCAAGGATATTTATCGTCATACCGTTGCACTTTTTCACATGTCCTTGGCACAAAATTCTATTCTGTGACGCCTGGGTCGATGCCAAAAACAGAACTGGTAAAGAATGAAATTGAATAGGAAAGTAAAA
>OMNM01001518.1:0-13746 GCA_900302745.1 Parablennius parvicornis
TACAAGAAGCACACGGGCCCGATGTCAATGCCGAACTCCTGATCCGGGCCACCAATGTCCACAGGGGCCAAATCCACAATGGGAAGTCTGGCAGTTTTCTGTGTCCTGTACTCAAACACTGTCTTTCCCCACTGGCCGTTCGCTTGCTGTGAAAGAGAGACAACCAGAGTCAGCCACAAGTTTATTTGTTATCAGTAATGTTTACATTTTAACTATGCAGTTTGTCTTTGTTGTGGCGAAGAGAAAATGTTATGAAAATATCTGTATTTTCACATAACTAAACAATTAGTATGGAAAATTTGTACAATCTTGATGTAAAGTCAATTTTAAGGGGCTCATATTATGCAAAATTCACTTTCTAATAGTTTTCCAATCGTAATAATCGTTCGTATACATGTCACCCGAGAAGTGAAGAAAATCTGTCATCTCTCTCCCTGGAATGTTTCACATCTTTAAGTGTGTTGCTCAAACAAGCCAATTAGAAACCCTCCCTTTGACTCCTCCCACAATTAGGCAGCTCTGCATATGGCACCACAAGAGGAAGTACTTCCTTCTCTTGAGATGTGTGGGCGGAGCCAGTCCAGCTCACACAGACACAGCAGATTCTGAACGGAGCTCCTATGATCCAATATTGAAATGGATGAAAATCAAAGAAAAGCTGGATTTGTGCCAATAAACTTTGAATACATTTTTGGAGAAACATGACCATGTGAAAGTGTAAAATATGAAAATAATATGACCCCTTTAATGAAACTTTCTGGTGAAAAATACAGTGAAATGTTCCCAAATATTGTGAGATAGCTGTTGCATTGTGGGCGTTTTGACAAAATCACCCTGACAGCATGGTTTTGAGGCTAATGCTAACTTTCATGGCAGCAGCACCCATATCTCAGCTCAGGTCTCAGTGTTGTGTTGTGTTTTGTTCACAACTCTCAAGGAATATTTATAGGCTGCAAAAAAAACCCCATCAAATCAAATGTGTTTCTTTACATATAAATGAGTAAACATTCCAAAAAACCACAAAAGAGGGGCTAAAGAGCTTTATGTTCCTCCAGAGCCAGAGGTTGCCGACCTCTGGAGACCCAGGACATATACAGTACTTTATCTAGTATCTTTATCTTGATTTTGATTATCTTTAGCTGTTGAACGTCATAGTGTTCAACAGTGTCTTACTGCTGGTAAGAAACAAGGATATTTCTGATGAATAATGTATTCCCTAACTCAGTGATCACTGAAAAAAAATGTGTAACAGTGCCGACAGCAGACTCTCGATCTGTAGATAAGAACTCACCGAGCAGGAATCCTCCACCACAGTGTATCTGAAGCGGTTGTTTCCCTCTGCTTTGAGCTCCAGGTCGTTGGAGCCCTTGAGGATGACGGCTTTCTTCAAGTTGCCCGCCTTGGCGTCCTTGTAGCCCACAGAGTTCTTGCAGTGGTAGGTGATGGACTGAGACGCCTCCTTGGAGAGCAGGCGGATGAAGGTCATCTGCACCGTGATGGAGTTGGCAGGCTGATCTTTGTTGCCATACGTAAACTAGAAATACAAAAAAAACAATAACAATAACAAGAATTTACTCCTAAAGTGCTGGCTTGTAACAGACTTTTGTTGTTGTTGTTGTTGTTCTTCATGTGCCTCTTTCTCCCTCATTTAACTGTAACTGCTCACATGTGTTCCTCTGTTCATGTCGGCACCGAACCACACAGGCTTGTTCCTGGAGGAGCTCCACCAGCTTTTACGGGGAATGCTGGACGGGTTGGCGGAGATGCAGGTCTCTCCGGTGTCCATGTTGCAGTGCACTTTGATGGCATCCTCTGCACTGCCTTGGTTTGGATCCACCCAGTACTCGCCTGCAGATCGACAGGAGACGTGTAATTGAAGCTTTTGGTGGAAAAGGTGAGCGACGTTGTGGACAGACTGGTGAACTCACCGCTCTTCTTCATTGGGTAGCACCTCTTCAGGTCATCACAGGTCCTGGCCGGGTGCTTCCTGCTGCCGTCCGGGCTCTTCATGCTGTCGATCTGGCTGCTGAGGGCCTTGAGGGTGGCCTGAACGCCGGGGTCGATGGGCACTATGGTGGAAGAGTTGCTGTTGGGCATGGCTTCATCCTCACTGAACTCTGGAGGAGGAGGAGGGCCAGAGTCGTAGTCGTGAGGGCCTCCGAAAAGATCATCCATGGCCGCAATGGGAGGTCCCGGGGGACCAGGAGGGCCTGGGGGTCCAGGTTCTCCTGGAGGACCCTGTTGAGAAGAGTATAACGTTTTGAATCTTTGTGGTCTACCATGCTCCCGACCTACTAATGTCTGTTCAGAGTATTTTTACCACTTGAATGAATATCCCTTTGGAACACCTACAGAAGTATTTCATGATTTCTATGCTATTTCTTGAACACTGAAGCATTAGTTCCCAAACGTTATCTTGTCGGATCCAAATTTTTACCATTGTAAACATCAGCTACCCCCCACCATAGCCTGTACGATAACATTTAAAAATAAAATGTTGAACGGACTTCATAACACACATTCTGTGAAATACAGTTTCTGTTATATTTAGACTTTACACTCCGTCTTGTGGTTTTTTGGTGGACTGGTGCTGCTTCAGCTTAAACTTTCAAACATTCATTCACCAGTTTTTCACCACAAAAGACACATTCAGCTCAAATGTTTCTGCATTGGTTCAATAAAGTCCTAATCTACTGTATGTAGCTAACCCTTTTATCATTTTGAAAGATTCATCTTTCTTCTCAACCTGACGCTCTGCAATTTCTGCTCCCGCTGCTTTTAATTTTGTGACATAAATGATTTAAAAGTAGATTCGCCTATTTTGGAGACATTAAAAGAAATGTAATAGCCCTAAAATCATGATGGCTCTGTGACCCCGCCCATGAATCTTTGTACTAAAAAAATACCTCTGGTCCGATCTCTCCACTGAGTCCACGGGTTCCTGGAGGTCCCATCGGTCCCGACTGGCCCATGTATCCTTCCTTTCCAGACGGCCCAATAGGTCCTGGGGGTCCCTGAGTGGTTTGAAAGTAGAGAGCCGTTAGATAAAACTAATAACCTATCTCCGGAGGTAATTTGTTGTTGTTTATAATTATAAACGAATGGAGGATGAGCATTTACCCTCGGACCACTTGGTCCAACGATTCCAGGAGCTCCCTGCTCACCAGTGGTACCCTAAAAATAGTGAGGAAACAATTATTAGTCTTTCAGATGTAATTGAACTTGATTAACCTGTTGGCTCATGCTCAAGCAGGATCTTATCAAGATTTATTTTATATTGTTGAGAGACATGATTAGAACAAAAAGGTCAAGTTTCTTGTCCTTGCAGTAGAAAATCAACATAAAGCCCTGAAAACCTCTTATTTTTCAATTTTTATTGTCCAATTGATCTGACTAAGACCCATGAGAGTCCTCAAACTCATTCACCTGTGTATTGGGTTTTTTGTATGGGATGTATTTGGTTAACACAAAACTTATGCAACATAAAAAAATATTGCTAATTTACAATTGATGGGATTTTAAGCTATTTTTCTTTTTTTTGTCTCTGCATTGCCGAGAGGTGTCGATCTACAAACATTGTGTTTGGAAAGAAATTATGAGCCGGGTCAGCATAATGTGACTCCTGTGTAACTTACAGGAGGTCCAGGCAGACCCTGCAAGCCGGTGAACCCTCTGTGTCCCTTCTGTCCTCTTTCTCCATGATCTCCAAGATCACCTTTATCTCCTCTTGGTCCTTGGGGTCCCTGGAAAGAAAACCAACAAGATTAATGTCCCGAAGATTTTGACTCTAGTTCTTCACAGACACCAGCAGGAATGTCCCCGTGATTACACTGACAATAAACCAACAAAGAAGTGGGCCTGATGACGGACACTCACCACCAAGCCTCTCTTTCCAGCTGAGCCAGGTGGGCCCTGAGGTCCTCTTGAACCCTATCAACAAAACACAGAATAATTGAGAATGATTTTCTCACCTCTTTAAAAACCAAAACAAAATCTTGTAGCACCCAAACATCATCTGTTCTGCTCTGAATCTGTTAATCGACCCAACAGATGTACAAACAAGAGAACACGAGTTAAACTTACAGGCTCTCCTCGCTTTCCAGCGTCACCCGGAGCTCCAACAGGACCGGGAGTTCCAGGAAGTCCCTGAGGCCCAATCAGACCCTCTGGACCAGCGTCTCCCCGAGAACCCTGGAAAGTTCACCATCCATCAGTCAAGTAAAACGTGTAAAACAAAATGACTTTTCTCAAAGTGATTCTGTTCCTGATGCTTACTCTTTGTCCCAGAACTCCATCTTTGCCTGGTGGGCCGTCAGATCCTGCAGGACCCTGAGGACAGGATTGGACAAAATGACGACAGCTGTAATAATGATGGAGATTTTCCGATGATAACCCACTAAGATGTTGGACTCACATCAGGACCCGGATCGCCACGAGGTCCATTAGCACCAGGAACACCGACTGGACCAGGGGGACCTTTATCTCCAGCTGATCCTGTGGATCCCTGCTTTCCTGGTGGACCCTACAGAAAACAAACAATCAGCTATAGTCTTTACAACTGAAGCATGAAACTCTAATAGTTTGAGAAGTGAACTTGAAGCTAAAAGTAAACTCACCGCTGGTCCTGGAAGACCTGGCATGCCACGCTCTCCTCTCTGACCAGGAAGACCCACAATGCCTCTCATTCCCGTAGTTCCAGCTGGTCCCGGAGGACCATCAGGACCCTAATACCAAACAAGACCACATCGTCAACGTCAGTGAGAGAGCTCTCCTTCAGATTCCAAATACATCTTATGCTTATGATCTTTGCTTTTTTTCTATCGCCATTTTAATGCAAATATTGAATACCGTTGGGCCGTCTTCTCCAGAGTCCCCTTTGTCTCCTGGACTCCCTGCTGGTCCTGGAGGTCCTCGCTCTCCTTGCCTTCCAGGGGGTCCATGGTCTCCACGGAGTCCACGTGGACCTTCTTTTCCTGGAGGTCCCAGGGGTCCGGCCTCTCCCAGTGGACCCTGGCAAGAATGATTCCAACAGTAACATAAATTAGAAATGTAACTGTATGTATGTGTAACAGTCATATTCTTTCTCTTAATCTTCAACCTTTAGACAAAGAACGTCAGCTATCAGATACACTCCGCTCCTACAGATATCTTTGTCACAATTCTTATATAGTTGGCTGAATCGGCATTGGAGATGGGGCTGAATACACGGCAGTTACTTCATAGCTTGTAGTGAACTGAAGCAGTGGGGGAGAACATGAAGACTGAGTTGTAGATCTGAGGAGATTCTACTTCACATCCAAGAGCACAGTGTTGGCATTAAGAGGTTTCTGTGGAGACTGTGGTCCTTTAACGTGTAGCTATGTGATCATTATGAAGCTGTTTATCAGTAGGGATGCACTGATACCACTTCTTTAAAGGTCAAGTACAAGTAGAAGTACTATCCTACTTCTATCAACATTACAGTTCAGTTACTGCAGTGCAGAATCCAGTAAGACTAGTAATATGAAAAACATTCACACATCAAAAGTAAGGATAAGTTAAGTTTCTCTGTAGAGAAGTGCATTTTCCTATATATCCATGGTGCTACTTACAGTTGGGCCTGGTGGTCCAACTCTCCCTGCAGATCCGGGGAAACCAGTCGGTCCCTGTGAGGAGAAAACTGGTCAGATGCTGTTTCATCCAGTATAAAACTCGTAAAGAGATGAGTGAAATAAACAGATAATCAGCTTACTGGGGCACCCTGTGTTCCTCTTCCTCCTTTCAGTCCGGCGACACCAATCGGTCCCTGAAAAATAAACCAGACCTTATTGAGCTCTTTTTTTTCACCTTCAATTGCAAATTAACATTTGTAAAAATGGAAAAGTAGCTTATAATTATTCAGATTTTGATTGCAGCCTTCAAAACTAACCAAGTTGACCCTTTTTGCAGTCATTTCAGAGCTAATGAGCATTAATAAGGTCCATTTCCTTTTGATGATAAATACATAAATAATAAAAGATCAATGGAAACAAACTCAGGTGCTAATAATAAAATATTTTGCAGGATTTTGTTGCTAAATATAAAGATACGTTTGATGAGGAAATAAAAAATTGTGGAATAAAATGCATCCAAACAGCAATTCCTCATACTTTTATTACAATTTCCTAGAAACTCACAGGGGGTCCGTGGGCTCCGGCCAAACCCTGAGGTCCTGGAGACCCAGCGTCTCCTTTCTGGCCTTGCTCTCCAGGCTCTCCCTTGACTCCGGGTTGACCATCAGGACCCTATAAAGTATTAAGGTAAGAATATTTAGAAACCAACAAATGAAATATTTAGAGCAGAGGACTGCACCACTGTACTTACAGGCGGTCCAGCGAAGCCGACAGCACCGATGGGGCCGGGGTCTCCTCTCGCTCCCTGCACAACAACACAAATGTTTTTTGTTTTTTTGAATTCTTTTATCTCAACAAAAGCCCATCTTAAAACTTCCAATTAAAGTGAGATTGATATTTAATCTGCAGCTGCCATGTGTCACGTACTGGCCCGCCTCTGGATCCTGGTGGTCCATGGGGTCCTTTGGGTCCAGGTTCTCCCTGTAAACAAGTCACAGAGTTGAAGAGTCTTTGTCAAAGCGGCAGAAGGTAAAAGTTCTCCTCCTACAATCACAACCTTCAATTGTGTCATTCTGTCGTACCTTCTCACCGCTGGGTCCAGCAGGTCCTAGTGGGCCGACGGGGCCCGGGGTTCCCTGTTGACAGGACAGAAAATGAGATTTGAGATCTCCGCTCTGGAAATTGCTAAATGTTGAACTTGTATCGTCAAGTCGAGGAAATAATTTCCTGGAACAGGCCGTGACACGTCCTCTGTTCGCATGAATACATCCATCAGGTACAGTTTATTTTAGTCTTGTGTGGACAAATGTAGTTCTTTTTTTTTTTTTCCCAGAAAATGAAGATTAAGTGCGGAGCGTTACAAATGTTTCACTTACTCTTGCGCCGTCGTTTCCAGGTGTTCCTTCTGATCCTTTCTCACCGAGCGCTCCCTGAAGAAACACAGACATCTCAGTGAGCCTCTTTTAATTTTTAGATAATTTCCACAAAGCGATCAATAGACTGACTCACTAAGACGATTATAAAGCATGTTTCAGTGAGTATATTTTTCAAGCTGATGACAAACGTACCCTGTCACCTTTAGGCCCAGGAGCTCCAGAGATACCCCTCTCTCCAGGCATTCCTTGAAGACCTGGAGGACCAACATCACCAAGAGCTCCAGGCGGACCAGGGCTACCCTTCATGGACAAACAACAAAGATTACCTGGGGTTGATTGTTATTTTTTTCGTACTAATTTAGTCACTGGTGAAGTCACAGTTATGGTACCTTTGGCCCATCTGGACCAGGAGCTCCAGGAATTCCTTTAGGTCCTTGCAGACCATTGGGGCCTAGTTCTCCTCTTTCTCCTGGAATTCCACGTTCTCCCTATTAAATATAGACAGTCAGAGGAGTCTCAGGCAGTCGACACTCTGTAAAGTTCTTGGATAACCTAAGTAGAATCAGGTTCACTTACCCGTGGTCCAATCTGACCCACAGCACCAAGCTCTCCAGGAATACCCTGAAAAAAAGACGCGCGATGTGTTTCAACGGAAACGACGCCAAACACAGTCTGAGATAGACGGAAGCTGCGTTCATGAGACCTGGACTCACCACATCACCTGGTTTTCCAGGCTCTCCTGGGGGGCCTTGATTCCCGGGCAAACCCTAAAAGTACAGACTTCACGATCAGAATCCATTTTCAGGACAAACTCAATTAATGAAAATCCACCATGTATTCTAACATCTATTCAACATTTTAATGCCAAGAACAATGCCACACCTGGAATCCATTTACACCTGGGGGTCCCTGTTCTCCTCTATCTCCTGCAACACCCTGTGAGATGAGACAAACATTTGAGAGTCATTTGTGGTTGCAATAAAAAAAAGTACTGGGCAAGATAGAATAAAAAAAAAAGAAAAAAGAAATGTGATACTTACAGCTGGACCTGGAGGTCCTGCGGGACCAACTTCTCCATCTTTTCCTGGAGGACCCTGAAGACATAATGATGGAAAACAAACTCGTCACACGTCAATATGGTGTGTAGGTCATCTGAGGTCAAATGGATTTATGTGGTAAACAACTACAGAAATGATCTGCTGCTCAATTAATTGGTTGCCTGTTTCATAATGGAAGATAAAACGTGATGAAAAATTCTACTTTCATAAAAGAGCACCTACCCTTTGACCAGGCACTCCAGTTGATCCCTGTTCCCCTGTTTTACCGGGATCACCCTTTGAGATTAAAACACATTTGAATTAGAAGCAGAACAAAAATTATACAGACTAATCTGTTTACTAATACACTCTATAATCTTACATTGAATCCCTTGGGGCCTGGTACTCCCATAGTTCCTGCGGGCCCTCTGTTTCCGATGGATCCTGCGGGGCCTGGACGACCGTCCTCACCTGGTGCACCCTTCAAAGAAAGCAAATCAGATCAACGCGGATGAGGAGTGAGTGAATCTTAACACTGTATAGCTTGTGGTCACACACTGTAACCTACCAGAGGTCCTGGTTTGCCTTCTGCCCCTTGGACTCCTGGTGTACCAGTGAGACCCTGAACAAAAGTGTTCAAAAGTCACGTTTTACAAATCAGATGTTAAGATCATAAGTCCTGAGCGGTGAAAAGAAAAATGTCAAACTCTGGTGTTACCCTGGCACCTGGCAGGCCAGGCTCTCCTGTGCGACCAGGATCTCCCAGAGAACCTTTGGGCCCTGGTGGGCCAGAAATTCCACGATCTCCTT
Source organism: Parablennius parvicornis (assembly GCA_900302745.1). NCBI lineage: Eukaryota > Metazoa > Chordata > Actinopteri > Blenniiformes > Blenniidae > Parablennius > Parablennius parvicornis. The sequence continues at coordinate 8,815 of OMNM01001518.1, forward strand.
GAGCGCCCTTGAAGCAGAATTGGAATGATCGATGTTAGATCCAGCAGACTGACTTCCAGAAACAGTGAACAAAGACACGAGTCTACCTTTGGTCCTGGCAGTCCATCAGCGCCAGTGTATCCTCTGTTTCCAGGAGATCCCTGAAAAACAGACAAGGGCTTTGATTCTCAGCGTCCATAGCAATACCTCTTCCAGAATGGTACAACTCTATTATAGATAAATGTTTCAAATAGGAGGAAAGAAAACGCTGACTCACTCTCTCACCAACGGGACCAGGAGGGCCAACAGAGCCGGAGTCTCCACGTTGTCCTCGCTTCCCTTCCTCACCCTGAGGTCCGATCACTCCCTGTGACCCTGGCGGACCCTGTGGAACAAACACAAATCTTGATTGGTCACGTTCGATAAACACAACACTGATTTGAGCTTTTGCCGTTGTTTGAATCTTACAGGCTCTCCTTTGGGTCCAGCTTCTCCTTTAAATCCTGGAACACCAACATCTCCCTTTGATACAGAAAAATCAACAGTCACTACAAAAGAAGCTTTTTTATGATGAGTTAAAACAGACTTTGTGCCAGTTCCAGTTTACCAGTTGTCCTTTGATACCAGGCTGTCCAGTGCTTCCCTGAGGTCCTGGTGGGCCAGATGGTCCTGCATGTCCACCTGGACCTTGTGGGCCAAGATTACCCTGTGAAGAGTACACCGTATTTGTTTGACCTTCATACAGTCAAGGAGTTCATTGATAATTTAAACTGAATTAATGTGTACATACCACAGGCCCTTTTGCACCTGGGCCTCCATCTGTACCCATGGGTCCCTTCAAAGTTAAAAGTTACTCATTTAGAACATCACGTCAAAGCATCACAACATACAACATAGTGTACACCTTTTTGAAGTATCATCAGAAACTTCCTTAGAATGTGAATGTAAGAAGGACGCTAACCCCGAGGCCAACTGGTCCAGCTCTACCCTGGTGACCGGTCTCTCCTCTCTGTCCCTGTGGACCCTCAGGACCCCGGACACCAGTGGGGCCTGGTTGTCCCTGTGAAAGTCAGTCAAGAAGTATCATTATTATCATGAAGAAATCTGATAAAATCAATATCTGCAGGATCACAAGACCGATAGACAAAACCTATGGCCAACATGGCCAAAAATTCCCCAATGCCCCGTATCCAACTTTAAAGACTGTTTAGTGAACAAAGTGTCAATTCTGGGTTAGGTGTTTCCCTGTACTTGCCTTCATTCCTGGAGTTCCTGGGTATCCAGGAGGTCCACTGAGACCCAAGGGACCCTGTTGGCCAACAATAAGTCACAGTAAGATTTTACTATCAAGTCCAGAAGGGCTGAGTTGTCGCCTATGAAAGCTAACTCACCATTGGACCGTGTTTTCCGATGTTACCAGGCTGACCACGCTTTCCCTGTGAGAGACAAGGACTGATGACTCTGACTTAAGAGCCACAGTGAGGAAAGTTTCAAACTGTTGCAGTGAACGTAATGTCCTTACCGCTGTTCCACCAGGTCCGGGACGCCCTCGCTCCCCCACCATGCCAGCAGGACCCTGTGATACACAGATGGTGATAAATCACATTGAATTCACACAGTAGAAGGATCAGGGATTTATTCACAGATAGATTAGATAAGACACAAATCAGAAACTCAAAGTCTGCTCATTAGTATGCACATGTTGACTCACCATAGGTCCAGGTGCTCCCATCTGACCACGGGGTCCCGTAGCACCCTTTAAAAACACAGATGTATATTTCATTTACAAGAAGGATTCAAGTTGAATTAACTAAATAGGAACTTGCGTAGACGTACTTTGGATCCAACAGCTCCAGTTTCACCCTTTTGTCCTAGTGGTCCATTATGGCCCTGGGAACAAAAGAGGACAAACATTTTGACATGTTGTTTCCACCATGTTGTAACAAAGCTCAACAAAACAGCACTGTCTCACTAAAAAGCTGTACCATGATGCACATTCTATAGTTAGTTAGTTAGTTAACTTAACAGCTTGGTCTTAAGTTATTGGTTTTTCCATAGTGGCCTTTGAGAAAGTTGTGCAAGCAAGAACTGGTAAAGCTTTTCTTTTGCTGAGACACCATTGGCAGAAATCACGCTGCCTATATCAGTAAAGCAAGGCACATCTTCGAGGGTTTTATTATCCAAGCTGATGGGGGTCATGGCTGGCTTCGTTAATTCTCACAACCATATTTTCTCACATGTGCATTAATATTTCAAACCACCTCAACTCACTCTGTGACCCTTGAGGCCTGGAGGCCCGGGCGTGCCAGGAAATCCTCTTGGGCCCTAAAATGTGAGATATGAAAGAGCCTCATCAGTCACATGTATTGAAAAGTCACCAACAAGAAAGAGAGGTTCAGTTTAGACACAGAAAATCTTACCGCTGATCCTGGGAATCCAACTTCTCCCGCGTTTCCTGGTGTGCCAGCTTCTCCCTGTGTGAGGACATGACAGTGTTTGACTGTGGGAGTGGAAGAACAGCTTTTGAATTCTACATTGAATTTAGAATTTGATTGACTGCTCTGTTCTGCTCTGTTTATCTTTTTAAATCTTTCATTCTTAATTACATTTTTTAAGTTGTAATATGTTCAGAAAGCACCATATACAAATAATCAACTAAGACACATTGTGAAGTTAAATCATCTGATACCAAATGATCATCTTATGTAACTACAACATATTATCATGTTAACATAAGAAAACCTCCATTTAAGTTGACAACATTACCAAACCAAATGGTACTGTGACCCGAGCTGAGATATCAGTGATGCTACTGTGAAAGCTAGCAAACTAGCATTAGCCTCAAAGCCCAGCAGTCAGGGGGAGTTTGGAAAAACACCCATAATGCAACAGCTACACCAAAGGTTTCTGGGACATGTCATCATATATTACTTCACGAGAATGATAATTTTCAGAAGTAATTGTTTGGTTTCGTGCAAATCTTGACATTTCATCACATTATATACTGCAAAACCACAAAGACAACCTTGAAAGTTTAAATATAAAGGTTATTATTGTAATATTTTACCACTCGGGCCCATTCAAGATGAAATCAGACTGCATGTTGCCCCTGAAATAAAATGAGTTTGACACCCCTGGACTATAGAGTTACATTATAACATTATGAGATAACAGTTTCACGTTAATATGTGGGTATATAAACACTGACATGAAGATAAAAGAAAATCCTAGAACAAAGGACATTTCTCTTCATATAATTGTGAATTTAGTTTGGACAGTGTGGAAGGTGTAACAAAAGTGTCAAAATCAAATATCAAGACAGACAAACAGCTCAGGGTTCACTCACGTCTTCGCCTGGTTTTCCTGCAGGTCCCTCTGGTCCTCTCTGTCCTGGTGGTCCCTGACAAACAGTCAGACCGTAAACATCCAGCAATTACCATCAGTCCTCAACAACACCATCATGTGGAAACCCCTGAATGGCCTACCAAGTGACCCGGTTCTCCAACATCTCCATGTGGTCCTTGTGGTCCAGCTTGACCCTTTGAAAGTGAGAGAGAAAAAAGAAACGTTAACATGGAACTCCAGGACATGATCAGTTGCTTGTGAAAAAATATGATGCGGAGACTTACTGGTGTTCCGCTGGGTCCAGGAGGTCCCCGAGCTCCCGCCTCCCCCTGGAACAAAAACGCACCGAGTCAGATGAACACAATTCAACTTCAACAGGACAGAGAACACTGAGAAACTCAACTTAACTAATCAGACTGATCGGTCCATGTCATACCTCATCGGATTCTTTTATAAGCACTAAAGGATTCTAAAGGAGAATGCCAGGGTGGAGAGCATCTCAGAGCTGAGGACTCTGAAGATGGAGATTTGTCTTATTGTTTGAGTATCATGCGTGCCTCCGCTGCATACATTACAGCTCTCATTTATTTTAGAACAAGTCAGGCTTATCCTCTGGAACTTGGGAAACACACACACACACGCACACACACACACACACACCCTAACGTCTAATTTATTGAACAAAAAGTGTGAACTGAAAACTCCTCTGTTTCTTCTTTTAATCATTTTTACAGAACAAAGACAAAGTTTTGTTCCAAAATATGTCATTCTCTCTTCATGCAGCTTTTGATATTTTCACGTTATGGGGAAGGATATTATTTCAGGTTTTATTATATTAAATGCACTTTTTGATTCATCACAAATTCTTTCAAAGCTGACAGGAAATATCACAACAAACAACTGGTAGATGAGATGGTTTAAATCAGGATGAATGGAATCGTAAAAGTTTATTGTTAATAAATGGAACTTTTTTTCTTTTTTGTTTAGAACCGTCTGAGCCAGGGGTCGGAAACCCACGGCTCTTTGATCCCTCTGCTGCGGCTCCTTGAGCCTCTGTCCTGCTGCAGTACGTCCCCAGCACATTTCAATAAACCCAGCCAACAAAAGAACCAATGTGTACAAAGTGGCATAAGTGAACTATAACGGGAGGGTTTATGGCAGATGAGATATTTTAATATTGCGGACTTGTTGGCAGTGATGATTGTCACTACAAATAATCAGACCTGGTCGAACAATGCTTCATGCTCACTGCTGCAGACAGACAACGTTGCAATTATTCACTCAATGTTAACAGACAATGTTGCAATTGACAGAACAGAACTGGTCTGAACAGAACGATTGCAGTATTTCCTCCTCTCCTGTAGGTGGCAGTATGCAGATAAAGTTCGTATGGACCCTTCCACCCAAACCAGAAGTCTTCGTCCTGCCGCTGAAACAGCTGCACAGTCCCCTTTAAAAAAGGACAACACTCATGTCCACGCAGGAAAACACCGCTCCAGAGGTGGCGGACAAGGAGGAATGTGCCGAACTCAGCGACTTCGACAAGGGCCAGGTGGTGGTGGCCCACCGGCTGGGTATGAGCGTCTCCGAGACGGCCCGGATGGTGGG
>OMNM01001519.1:5019-24017 GCA_900302745.1 Parablennius parvicornis
TGTGTGTGTGTGTGTGTGTGTGTGTGTGTGTGTGTGTGTGTGTGTGTGTCTGTGTGTGTGTGTGTTATTTTCCCTTTGCATAGATCCAACCATTCTGTTTAAAACTTGCATACAAGTGGATGAAAAATTCTCTAAATTTCTTAAAACCTTTTTTCTAAATGCCATCTTCAGCTCTGTCCTTTCTTTGCTCAGGAGAAAGCCCGAGCTTCTCATGGATGAAAGCTCCACTTTAAATACATACTTCGCCATGTGCATTGCTCTCTCAAAGGAGTGATAAACTCACAGAGAAAACATTCTGTTATGCTTGAGGAGTGAATTCCATTTGTTTGATATTCAGCCACGGGAGATCTTATAAGCTTTATTCTAGACACTCTGAGTACAGAAGGAAGAAAAAAAGTTCTACATCCTCACGGTTGTCCTCTTTACATTATTCATCAAACGCTGCTCTTCTGTGACTGCTTGAAATGTGTCCTCAGTGGGAGAAATCTGAAGGTAAATTGTTGAATTGTTCTGATAAATATTTCAGGGTCTCATGAGAACTATTTTCTATAGAGGACACCAAATGATCTGAATATCTAACAAAGGTCAGATCTTTTATGACTCTTTAACACATATTTTGGACTCTTTGAATTCAGTAATGTTGTACAGTGTATAACATCGCATTCTGTCATTTCCAGAGTTTAAGTCTGAAATTACTTCCTTTTTTTCCTTTTATATCACAGAAAGTATATAACACCATAAAGCTACTTAGACTGGAATATTAATAATAATAATAATAATAATAATAATAATAATAATAATAATAATAATAATAATAATAATAATAATAATAATAATAATAATAATAATAAAAATTGAATGTTAAAATGAAGAGAAAATAAATGAAACATCTGATAACTAGCATGTACCGTGGTCCAGCTGAATCGGTAACCGTCCACATTGAAGACAGGCATGATGTAGAAGTTGAGCTGGTTGAGTAGCCGTGTCATCACAGAGTCATACTGGTAGGAGCCGATGGCCTGGAACAACATTGTACTCTGTGAATATAGGCTATAATTTAATGTACTTAAATAATGTAATTAATAATATCCTGATGATGTAGCCTCACTCTTTCAGTTCTTTGAAAGCACACCTATAGTAGGTTAATACATCTGACTGGGATTGGAGAGGGGAGATCTGGTCGCAGCACTAATACTGTGTGTACCTGCTCTTCACCCAGACTGACGAGGCCAAGGTTAATGTGCTTAGACCTTAAACAAAGAGAGCACCCTGACCTCCAGTGGCCTTCCTCTGTTACTACAGCACTGAATATTCAAACCCATGTCATTAAACGTCTTGTTTTTGCTTAATGTCAGACTGTTTCTGATTTCCTGCTGCTGTTTATCTTCCCACTCGACCCTTTGTTTACCTTCTACCCATAATTTATGCTTCTTTGATGAGCTCTGCAGAACAGCACAAGGAAGTTATGTCCCATAGAGCATGGAAAAATCTGAGCTGAGTCTACAAACATGGTGACTGCAGGGCACAACAAATCATGTTCTGTCAATGATACGGTCCTCCAAATCTGGGAAAGCTTTCAAATGTCAAATTGTAGGGCACATCTGTTGAACCACACTTCTTAAAATCCCATAAAATAGGAACTCATTAAAAATGGCTTAATGCTCTAATTTCATATATAAAAATTCCATTATCATCGCAGACATTCTGGCACGTATTGTGTTGGACCAGATTTACAAATCCAACTCATCTGGTACCTAAATGTTAAAAAAACAAACCGATAAATGTTTTCACAGTTTAAAGCCTGGATCTGTCATCACCTCAGAACTCAGAAACTAAGACCTAAAAGGTGTGATGGAGCGATGCACAAGCATCTGGGTTATTTCCAACATCAAAACATATTTTGGACTACTCTCTTAAATGTGCATGACAAGTGAACAGATGTTTGTGTTTTGCTATTAAGCAACAAAAAACAAAAAAAAGTCCAAACAGACAATCACAGATTGCTTGCTTCAGGCCACCGTGAGAACTATCAGCAAGATTTCCCATCACACATTTTCCCATTCAGAGCGAAAAATCACATGGAAAAAAAAACTGGGCTGTTTAAAAATGTTGACAGTAAAAGAGACTACCTCTTTGACAAACCACTGACAAAAGGCAGGACCTATCCACTCCCTGGCGTGAACTCCACAGTCGATCCACACGGCTTTCTTCTGGGGACGACTTCTCTTTCCTAGCTGACAGGACAGACAGGCTGTCAGTTGCAGGGTGAGACGAGATCGTGCGCGCATGCACTTAGGCGTGTCTTAGTTTTTACCGTGCGTGTCTCATGCACTCTCTCCTACCTGAAGCACATAAAGCGGTCTTCCTTCATAAGACTTCCCCACGGAGAACATGTCAACCAGGTCAGGCTGAGTTCTGTTCATCTCAAACATCCAGTTTTGGATCTGAAGGCAGAAAATAGTGGAGGAGAAGGAAGGTCACTCGAGATTGTGATTCACAAATATTAAAAAAATTTAACTCTAAGCTTACTTTGTATGCATACAAATGTTTCCACACATTTTCAACCCCTTAAAACTAACAATATCAAAATTAAATAGATTAATTATTTAATTAAGTCATTTTCAAGCTACCCTCTACTTAAAACACACTTTTCTCAATGTCTCACTAGATCTCACCAATTTCCTTTGTCACATGCTATGTATTAATAACTTCTACAGTTCTTTAGGTTTGCAAATGATGTGATTTCCACATATTAATAGATCTTTATTAATTAATAGACAAAAAAGTAGTTTGAAATAACATCGAAATACATATTTATGTATAATCTTCAGTTGTAGGTCATTATCCCGGTTCATCTGTCCAGGTTCTTGTCAGGTTTATGCTTCAGAGCCACTTAAGTAGTCTTGACTGTATTATCACCAAACTGGAATTCCGAAAATTGTTAAAACAGCCATTTTGTCTGCCTGATGTATTTCTCTGCGGATTTGGAGATGAAGATGACTACAAGATGTCTCAAGACACAAGAATAGCAACGTGACAATGTAGGCCATCAGTGTCTTTCTAAAACAAACAAAGCTTACTGAGAATGGAGATCGAAGGGAGAATAAATCATGGTGCAGTGAGTCAACTGTGACAACGCTACTTTCCAACATAAGACATACAAGTAAGTATTTAAACCACAAACAAAGAAATCATCCACAACTGCCTATCATTTCAAACGTTTATGCTTATATACATTTATGTTTAATTTGTCTATCTTGTCTCTGCCCTCGTGTGCTCCTCTACGCTAATTCCTGATCGTGTCTGGTTAGCTTTCTACTCCTCGTGTTTTGTCCTTAGTCTTACATGTTCTTTTATCTATTTCTTGCGATCTACTTCTTCGGTTTAGATGTTGACTGATCTCATGTGTAGAGACCTCTGCCTGCTTGACTTTGAATGAACTCTCTAAAAAAATGTTCTGTCTTCTGCTTGTTTCTTGTCAAATTTCAGTGGGTGAAGATTGATACATCCACAAGAATAGGAGGGTTTTTTTTGGTGCAACAGAACAAGAATAAATACTGTTCTGATCCAAACAAGAAATTCAACTCCTGAGAGACAACGAAAAGAGTCAATCCAAGTGACATATTTGCATTAACCACAAATTTCTGTAAATCACACAACAGTTATGTCAGGAAAACCTTTAAGTGTGTCTTGGATGGTGAAGATGATGATCAAAGTTGAGCAGAGTGATGATTTGTTTATGCTCTCAGGATGTGAGTGTGGAGCTTGTGATGCTTTATCGGCCCTGACAGATTCATGATCCTGATCAACCCTGAAAAAATAAACACTGAAGCTGTGAAGTGTGAGTCAAAGTGTCTGAAAAAAACGAGGCTGTGGGGAAAGAGACCTGTGGAACTAACTAATTGGGAGTTTGAGAGCACCTCAGAGAATTGTGCTTGTTTACTTTGTGAGTGCAGTCAGACCAGCGAGAGGAGGAGGAGGAAGAGGAGGAGGAGGAGGAGGAGAGACAGAGAGAGAGGTGGGTAGATGGGGGGGCTTCACATCTACCTCTTCCAGAGAGTGGTAAACCTCGTAGTCATACTGAGACTCTGACCTCCGCCTGCGAGAGGAGCGATATCCTGTCTGCTTTTCAATTTCCTTCTGTAGATTGGAGATAAACACCCTGCGTGGACAGCGGGAGACAGACACACATGACGCACATGATACTGTTACATCCTCGATACATTTCAGCATGTCAGTGCAGCCATTGATGGGTGACAGGAAGACATTAACCCAAGCACAAACATCAGCTCACAATTCCTATGAGCAGTAAACAGTGAATCGGTCTTTATTTAGCAAACGGACCTGAAGATATCATTTTATGATTTAAATGATGTCTTAAAACTTGCATTAAACCTTGATTTTAAATAACAAAGTGTTTATCTGAAACTTCATTTCAACTCACTCACTGTATGTTCACAATATTTTTCATCTGCACTGTGTTTTTCTTCATTCATTTACATGTTTGAGCAAATGTTGAATTAATGTTGTTTCCTTAGTCTGAAGACTATTTCTGTTTACCCAGAATAGACGGATAAAAGTAACCAGGTAAAAGGCAGGGACGCTATGATGCAGTTACACATACTATCATGTAACACCAACAGTCAATCAATAGAAGTGCATTTATTTGGTTTAATGACTTGGGGACTGTATTTTGTTTTCTTTAAATTTATTTATTTTAATCTAAGCAGCATATACGACAATATCAACATTTACAAGGACTGCATTTTAGCTACAATGAGATAACTCCCCAGCTGGAGAACAACTGTGTTACATCAATGCTTTTCAGACTGTGAATCCAGCCTCCGCCTCTGGGTGGCGCCAGCCAGCTTCAGCAGCTGGGAACATCTGGAGGTCAGGGGGAGGCCTTTTCCTAGCAAGCTCTATCGCGCTTCATTTTTTAAAAAGGAATCTTAATGAAAAACTTAAAACAGTGAATTATCTGATGAAAATGCATTTTCCACAACTGAAAATATGATATATTTTAAGGAGAGGAGTTCAAATGAATGTAGTTCAAGCCCTGCCAGGGAGGACTCCTCCTACACTTTGAAAAGCCCCTTATCACATCATCCAGCTGAATATTGTATGAATGCAAATTGTACTGGACTGAGCTATCTTTTTGTAACTTATGCATTGTATCATAGTGAATGCATCAACTTTCATATTATATCATACTGCATCACCTTATTGTTTAACAGTATGTTATTGTATTGTCACAAGATTGCACAGTGGTGTTGTCCTCAGTTCAATTCTTAGCTCTCTATGAGGAGTTTGAAAACTCTCCCGGTATGTGTGTGTGTATGTGTGTGCTATGACTGTAGTGTCCTTGATAACATTAAATGTTTGTATGAATCATATTGTAACAGGACAGTAACTGAGGCTTTACCTGCTCTAGAGTTTTCAAGATTCCTTTTGCTGGCCAGAGAATATAACAGCCAGATACATTATAAAAGGTGGTTTTCATTTTGAAGACTACTGAAGACTCCTGGGTGTATATGTTGGTGAGAAAGAGCTTGTCCACTAGTGTTTGACTTCAAAGAAAGACTGAGACTGTTGGGATATATCTACAGTTGTAATAAAACTACAGTTGTGACATCTCAGTAATCCTAGATATTTCCTCCCACAGGTTTTACTTGGTGTGGGGACACAACATGTAATTTGTTCAACTATTGTTCACAGTAGGATTCTATAAACTCCAGTGCAGCTGTATTAGTACTGTACACACCACAGCGCTAAATCAGACACCAACTACACAACTGCTCTCACTCTATATCTCTTCCAGCATCCATACCATCTTTTTCATATCAGTCCGCCACATGTTTGGCAGCACAAATTATAGTGTTTATGCTACTGCTGAGATAAACTCAAGACATAATCATAATTACCATTATCATCGTGCTACTATAGGCTTCTCTCTTGTCTGATTGGCTCCCTTACTTTCTACCATGAACTAAAACAGATGAAGTGATCATTGTTTGAAGCAGCTGTATTGGCAGGCAGAGCAAAACATTCATCATCATTGTAAGGCTCCTTTATAAACCATTTTAATCCACATCCTGTTCAGTGACACTAAAAAGCTGGATTATCTCTCTGTGACTAAAATGAGATTTTTTTTTTTTTTTGACACATTGCTCTGTCAAAAACCTCAACCACCGACCAAAGACTGTCCCCTGCAGTGTGAACCATTTACGACAAAAATAAAAAAATAAAAAAAACCTCAATCAGGCAACAGAAAGTAGGAAAAAAAAAACCAAATCTCTCATCCTCAGAACTACATTTTCTCCCTGAGGACCGAGATGACAATGGAATTCTTTCTAGCGCTGGCTGTGGCTGCTTTGATAAAATGCCATCATTTCAGCATTAATTTTGAAGAGGGATGGTGCTGAGAGATGAAAGACTTGCTGTTTGGAACAGATTGGGAGCGCGGGCTCTGATGTGCTGTGTGTGTGTCTGTGTGTGTCCCGGCTTTGAGCAAGTATGAAGGCTTTTGCATGCAAACAATGGCCAAGTCTGCATGTGCGAATCATATATGCCATCTGAGACAGACGGGGTGATTGACTGTTGGTTAACTGAGCTTTAGACTACATATTAGAATGCATGTGTGCTGTAAGTGTTTGTACTTACCGATAATCAATACGCTGCTGCTTCAGGCGTACGTGTAAACCTTGTGTATCATTACGTTTAACATGAATGTCAACGGTGGCATTTTGATGGATCAGAGAAGGACTGTTGGGCTGCCAGAAGTCCACCTAAAAGAGTCAAATCAATAAAATCAAAGATGAAAATTACACAAACTCCAAAGCATTCACGAACATGGACTGTGATATATAAAGTAATATATATACTGTATATGTACAGATTTACATTTTGAATGTAAGTGTGTCATGCTGTTTGTTGATGGTTCTCTTTACGAAGGCTTTTCTGAAAATTAGATGACAAATAACTTGTGTCATCACAAAAAAATTGTATCAGAATATAAATGAGCATAGAACAAGGTGTGATATGGAATTGTGCCAAATCTAATCACTATGATATTGTACTGTCATATGAAATATAAAATTATATTGTATAGCATTTATCAAATAGTATGGCGTTGCATTGATTCACGTTGATTGTATCAGAATGTGTATTCACAATGTATTAAATCAGTTGACATGGTATTGTATTGTATTTTGTCATAACATATCAAATTGGATTTTATTTTTGGAGTTTCTCGTAATTTCCAAAGAAACATGCATTGACAATACATTGGTCACTCTAAATCCATTAGGTGTGAAAATGAGTGTATGTCTCTCTGTGTTTGGCCTGTGATGGACTGACACCTGTCCAGAGTGTTCACTGCCTCCCCTCAAAGTAAGCGAGGATCGTCTCCATCTACCTGCCACCCCAAGTTAGATAAAGACGCTGTATAGACGATAGATTGACAGCGTATTGTATTGAACCATGTTGCATTGCATCAACTCATATCATGCCGTATCATACAGGAATACATCACAATGCATAGTCACCCTTCACTGAATCATAGAATAAAATATGCCACTGTATTGAACTGTATTGTATCATTCAGCATTGTATTGTAATGTAGTCCACCACGTTAATTTAAATGGAATCACAATGGATTGCATTGCATCATATTTTAGCGTCACATTATAATGAATCACTGCATGATCTTGAACGGCATTGAACTAAATGTCATCATAATACATCAAACATAGTATTAATACTTTTTATTGCACTGTCTTGTATTTAATCGAGAGATATTTGGTTGGACATAATTGTCATGCATTGCGTGGCATTGCTTCGTTTAGCATCACATTACATGACATTGTATTGAATACAAAACAAAGCAAACTGAATGAGGTCAACTGGACTTGGTCATACGTCTTGGAAGACGATAATGTCAAATTGTAACTGATGTTTGTAGTCCTGCTGTAATCTGAGTGCAGGCAGCAAGCCTCTCCTCCTCATTGGTCCACTGTGGGAAAGAAGGATGAAAACGTTGGGTGGAGGAGCCATAGGTATTTCTGTTATGGTTAGAAAAAGTGGAAACAGTAACTTTCATAAAGCCATGGAAGTAACATTTTAGAACCCAAAGAAAGACTTTAATACCTTATCTACAAGAAGGGAAGCGTCGGTTCAACACTTAGTGATAATGACTAAATTGTCTTGGCGAGACCAGCAGAGTTTCACATTCCTCCAGACTCCTACCTGAATGATGAGGTCAGTCTGGGGAATGTTAATGACGCTGCAGCTTTAATGGAGCAAATCATACAGTGACGGGTCCCATTAACAGGCTGAGAAAAATGATTCTCCCTCAGGTTTCTTCTCTATTGTATGACCGCCTATTGATGGTGACAAATATGTTATATCTCAGCACTCTTTATCAGGCTGTGATAACTGAGGCAGTTAGTTCAAGTTTAAAGAGAAAAAAAAAACATGACTCCAAACCAAATAAACACAGACACAATCTGGCAACGCAGATAAACATTTTTTTGACGGCAACTGAAGAAAGAAGAGGAGCAGATGGAATATTCTTTTCGTCAACAATGAAGGACAGCATTGAATAAATGATCCACACAATAGTCATTGTAAATGAAAGTTTTTTTTGTGATCCACTTTTGATGTTTGCAGGCATGTATGAAATGTCCTCACGTGGCTTTGATTTGTTGCGTGGCGGCAGAAACGATGCAGGTCTGCACACATGCTTGTTAATGTGTCAATTGGTTTAATGGCTTACAGAATGCATACCAGATTCATTTAACTTTGCTTGGTGCCGGCGGGGTCCAAAACCCTCAGCTGGAATGTTTGGTGCCTTCGAATGTGAAGCGCCTCTCCACTGCGGCACTTTTATGGCATTTCCAAATGGTTAAGCACCCCAAATGTTTCAGCACCGCTCCCCTCCCAGACAAACAAATCCAGAACACCTCTGCCTAAAAGGCACTTTTTATCTCCCGATTGTTAATATGTGTCTGTGTATGCAAGGCAGCAATAAATTTAATTTGTGTTTGTTTTAGTCGACGTGGCGCTGGCGCAGGCAGAACAAGAAAGGAAAACTTATGGTTCAATAAAAAGCTGGTTTTCTCCAGAGCAGATGAGGTGAAGCAGCGTCTCAGTATTTATGTCAAGTGAATGAAAACAACAGGAAAGTCGAGCTATTTCTTCAATATGGGAGTCTGAGTACAGTGGCGAAGGTTATATTGCATTTGTGTTGTTTACATTCGTTTTTTTTTATGTTTGCCAGAAATTAATGTGCTCAACAGCTTTGCTACAACTTTTATTGATTTTGTAGATGACACAATTGTAAAATGCTTTTCTTTTTTTTTTAATTAGGCTAAATGCTTCTGGGAGCACAACAAACTTCTTTTATCAACTTACCCACAGGGTTCATGGGAACAAACTGCCAAACATCAGGTGTTTGTAACAGAAAACGGTAAATCCGTCAGAGTTACATCGATATCTGAGCTTGAACCTTTGAACTCTCCCTATAGCGTGAGCCTCATGTTAATGCCATGCTTTTAATTTTTGGTTTCATTTCAAGCATTATAATATTTGGTTGAGAGATTGCCCTCATAATATTTTTCACTTTAATAGATAAAATTGTAAACGATTGTTAAGATCCAACAACCTTAAAAAGCAGAGGTCTTATCCTGCTTGTTAGATACTTTGAAGTTGAAATGTCTTGTAAGTCTTTATATGTAGGTATACGTTTATATGTACAGTATGTAACTGTTAGAGTTGTATACAAAGAACACATATTAAACTAACCATAGATTTTAGTACTTGTGAAGGGAATTGATCTACATTGATAGATATCAAACCCATTTATGCTTGATGTGGTAATAATGCAACAAGAGGATGGTAGGAAATATTTGGATCAGAATCAAAAGCTGTACATGTTGTGGAAGAAGCCGCTGTGGCTAACTAACCAACAGAAGATAATAATCACAGCTTGGAGTCACATATGAGGAAGTTAGTGTCTGCTGGGACCAGTTCTTTCTTCTCGTGCATGCAAGCTTCGTCGCGTAAACAATTAAAAAAACAATACAAGTTCACAGTTTTCCTTTGAAAATGTTATGTAAACCAAGGCTAAGTGATTTCATCACCATGATGGTGTTCAATAAATCTAAATATTGTTGGTCTTTTCCACCTTCTACACCGTTTTATTCTGTTTGGGGTTACGATGCACTGATGCCACTGATCCCAGCTCTTTTTCGTCAATTAACTCTTGATGCATGTTTGTGGGAGGAAACCAGAGAACCCAGAGAAAGCCCATACTTAGAAAGGCCTGGCCCAGATTCTATCCCACAACCTTCTCGCTATGAGGCGAGAGCTAACTACTACCACTGTGAAACCTAAACACAAAGAGGAAAAACCTTCTATATGCCTTGCAATGTTTTCACAATCTCATACAAACCGGAGAAAGTGGCTACATAAGGTTACATCTTATGTCTTTTTATGATTTCATACTTCATCACGGACAAATTTCTCTTCATCTGTTCCAAATGGGGATATAATTGCTTAAAGATGAGCTTGACTCTTCAGTCACCTGCTTTAGTTTGAGCTGTATTGAAGATGCTATTCGACCTCGAGCCAAACCCGAAGCTGAAGGCTTTGACTCAGATAGTGGAGGCAGAGCAGTGTGACTAAACATGTGAAAACACACGTCCACAGCTGTCCAAACAGCAGCACAATGTCCACTCACCTCCTGTAACATCGACCCCCGGCCAAGGCTCTCTGCTGGCATCGCTCATTAGAAAACATAAACACATATTTAATCCCCTAAAGTCACTTCTGTCGTTTTAATGCTTAGAGGGAAGCTAATTTGTTGTTTCTGGATCTCTTGACCTGAAACTGAGTTGATGAGCTTCACCCACCAGGAGCTGCCACACTGAACGCCGCCAGAAGTGGAAAGTAACTAAGTATTTCTACTTCAGGTATGGGTGCTTTGCCTGAGTATGTACGTTTTGATTTTGAGTTACAGAGAAAGGATAGCTGTCAGTAACTATAATTTACACAGGAGCTGCGGTAGGTGAAAGAAAAGATTACCGTACTTTTTCCTTCTCTGTATGCAGTATTATAAAAGTATTGTACTTTATCAACCAATTCTATCAGAGATTTTGGTGTATTTGTTATCATATTTGTGTTCTTTATATATTTTAAGCACACTGATGCAAAAAAACTGCTCTAAACATAAAAAAAAAAACATGCATTATCTCAGACTGGACTGCTCATTACAACTGAGAAGAAAATTGCAATAACAGAGTATTTTATGTTGCATGAGTGTGTTTTGTTTTTTCTAATATCCAGGTGTTTGTAGTGCATCTTATTGTTCTCTTTTAAACTTTCCAAAACTAAACATTTTAAATATGCATGCTGTGCCACATCCAGTTTTTTGTGAATCTTTTAAATTTTCTACTGATATTTACAAATTTCTTGTTTTCAACAATGACAATAAAGGTGATTCTGATTCTTTTGACGGTGATAAATTCAAGAAATTTCACTTTAATAACTGAGTTATAAACATCTATTTCTATAACTAATATTTTGAGTAAACTAAAAAAAAAAAAGAACTAATTAAAAGAGTGAATACAGATTGTTTGTGGGAATTTAAGTTTGATTGTTCTTGGTATGTATATTGCAGAAAATTCTAATTAAATATATCTAATTCTCAATAATACACAAAACACATTTTTTCCATTGTTTTATTTCTGTATAAAATTTTAAGTTTAGGACAGTCCTACAATTATATCATGTTACATATGTTTTCTGATTTAATAAATCAATTCATATTATCTATTAGAAAACCAAACCAATGTGAATGGAAGGCCATGCATACTCCAGACAGTGATTGGTAATTACTTCCAAATGAGTGTGTGTGGAAAAAAAAAAGAAGCGAAGTCTCTGTGTCCTCTGGGAGTTTCCCCTCTGATCTCAGTCTGTTTAAAACAAATAGTCGTACAGTTTGTAAATTGAAAGACATCCAAGCATTCGGCCTCATAATGAAAAAAAAAAAGAAAAAAAGAAGACAATCCTTTGTGTTTTCCACTATATTTCTCTCGGCGTTCCTTATTGAAATGATTAGTGAGATCTGAAGCGACAGTATCCCGGCCTCTCAAGACAGGAAATACGTCCTGACTGTGACGGATGACCACACTCGGCTGCTCGCTGTCTCTCTGTTTTGTCTATCGCCGTCCCGGGAGCTGCGTGGCATCACTCCCCTCTCAGCACCAGGCTTCACTCGATCTGTGACGGCTGCTCGAGTGTCACGGAGAGACGACGGGACAACGAGCTGCTCCGAGCGGAATAACAACAGATACAGACTAGAGACTCAATAACATAATAATTTTACCCCTTTTAAATAAAGCCAATGATGTAATAACTTATCAATAGTGCAATAGGATATTTGAGTCATTGTCTTATCCATAACATCTTGCCAATAATGTAAAAAGTTATAACATTAGAGAGTAAGATTTAAAAAATCTCTTTCAAAATCTTTTAACTGCAGTTCATATTATGATAATACACAAACAGGACTGTACGTCTTGGAGATAAAAGTTTTTTTTTTTGGGGATAATTTGTCTATGCAAATGGGCAGAGAGGATGGAATAGTAGTTACACTCACATATTTAGGATAAATGCTCTGTAGCCCTCTGTCTGTTTTATTCCAATATTTTAGATTATTTCATTAATGGTGCATTTTGTTTTCATGAGTACTGCTTGAGAAGTTTGTACAACTAAACCCATGTTGTCCTGCGGCAACATGAACGCTCGTCTGTATAAGGTAATAAAAATAAAATGCACCCCAGAGCAAAATCTAAGCCACGAGGAGCAAAATGAATATCGGCAGAACTCATAAATAAGATTTCTTGGTTAAAGTAGGCGATTAGGTAAGACAGGACAAAATCTGAAGTTCTCTCTGACCAACCACCAAGGTGTCCATGAAGAAATGCGAAAACATATCATGAGCAACACTTTAGAAAACAAGTCTTTGTGACAGAAAGTCACACGGTGGTGTAGTGTTTGGTGCTTTTTGAGTGACCTTTGGTTGTTTCCCTGTGTGTGAGTTTCATGAATGTGAGGTTTAATGAAGGCACTAAGTTGCCCATAGGGTGTGAGTGTGAGTCTGTTTCTCTGTTTCTGCTCTGTGACATCCTGTCCGGGGTGTATCCTGCCGTCTCCCATAGTCAGCTGGGATCCGGTCCAACACCTTCAATTGGATAAAGCTGGGTAGGAAAGTGGATGGATGGAGGATAAAGTGGCCAGATGGAAACCAGTGAGTTTGCCAAAGTGCACCTAGAGGACTTTCAAAGCATGAGAACTACGACTTTCTAGTCATAAAAACAAGCTGAATTAAATTATTTGGCGTCAGTACCAAACATCATCCAAATCCAACAAGAAGTAGTTCGCCGGGAGAAAAGGATAAAAAAAAAAAAAAAAAACATTATTTCCTTGAAACACCTTAAAGGAAATATTTTTGTCAGGATTAAGTGTGTGTTCAAATAAGTAATCCCTTCATAAAATAACATTTAAAAAAAACCTTTCATTTTGCCATTATTGTTGAATGTATGTACACATTTGAGGCAATTTTGAACTCAAGCCTAAAAAGGCTCCGTTTGCAGGACAAAGTTTCAAGATAAAAAACAACATCCATTTAAATGGAAATGACAGAAACATTGAAAGCTGTTTTTAAAAAGGTGTTTTCATTGGCTCCGTGCAACGTTGTCGTGTAAGCGGACACCCAAAACACAACCAAAGTTTATTGTTTTCACTCGAAAACGTTGTGTGAATGAGACCTTAGTTCTTACATAATAAAACATGGAGAGGGTGAAAGAAGGATGCGCGGTGGTGTAGTGGTTGGTTGTCTCGCTTCATAGAGTTCAAGTCTGGTTGTGCCTTTAACCTCATGTTTTCTCCTCCTGCAGGGCAAAAAGATATGCCTGGTGTTTCATTGGTGAATCTACTCTACATAGATGTGAGTCTGTGTTTGTTAATGTTCATCCTCTAATGGACCTGTTAGCTGTCTTAGGTCAGCATGCCCTTAAAACATCAATAAAATTAATAGAAGATGGATGAAGGCGAAGGGGGTGTGCAGATTTTTTTTTGCTGGACTTTGATTCATTATTAAGGACAAAATAGGCCATTTGGAATACGTTTAATAACGACAATACATAATAGTCAGCACGTGTTGGAGAATAATGACGAAATAAATGAAAGAATAAATAAATATGGCCAACCTTTATATGTCCCAGAATTTTCTTGAGGGCTTGGACCTCGTCCTCATTACCCGGTGTTATCCTGAAGACTTGATCGCTGCAGAAACAACACAGAGCTTTTGTGAGAGTCAGGTTACAACCGGAGCTGAGATGTGCCAAAGGGGCTTTTTACAACAACCAAAGTTCACTGCGACATGGCTTTGATCCATTTTTTTTTTTTTTTCGCTTAGAGCACATCATTTCACAAACATCTGGGCCACGGAGTCACGTAATGAAACTTGTCTTTTGTGTCAATTGAAGGCGACACTTCTAATAGCAGATGTTCTGCTGGCAAGCTGGGCGGTTCCCCTTTCAGAGGCTTTTAGATGACAGGGTCAAACCCCAGTCAAACAATCAGGCGGAGACATCATTAAAGGATTATATTTCATCGTTTCCAGCTCTGCAGGTAGCACCTGGAGCACAGCTCTGGTAGACACGGTAGCTGCAGCTGGTCAACATTTTTCCTACTGCAAATCAGTGCTCAGTGTAGACGTGTGCTCATGTGATGTGTTTCCACATAGCTTGAATCAATTAGCAAAAATGAATAATTACAGTCGACAAATTGCACATGTGACTCACTGGTGTTTCATTTTTATTCAGAGACTGAATGGAGTGAAATATACGGTGCGCCGCAATCTGTTTGGGCAGATCAAAGCACAGACAGATGGTTTGTTGTAAATTTTATCATGCCAGAAGAAAGGGAATAGATGAGATCTCAAACTGAACTTTAGTCACTTTAACATCTGTGATAACACAAAAAAAAAAAAAAAAACATCATGGTGCTCTCAATAACATAACTCAAGTTATCTGCAGACGGAAAAGGAGTTAATTTGTTCACATGTGCATCGATTTATTGACAGTATTATTCTTTGTGATGGTCTTACATGGAATAAAGCCTTTATCTAGATCCTTTATAAAGAAGACCATCATTTATCCTCATCATGAACTTACATCACGTTGCTTTTATATAGATTCTATTAATGATGGCTCATTTTTTTTTTATGTCTCCCAGATTCTCTCTGTGTCCACTTTTTTTTTCTCTGGCACATTTCACTTCTTCCAAAAGGCTTTTTTTTCTTTCTTTTTTTTTTTTTTTTACAGTCTGTAACACAGGAAGTTGGGCCCCCCTAAACAAAGGTGGCAGAAGGCCACACTGAGGTTTGAAGAACAAAAGGGGTCCGGGTGTCCCACATGAGTGGCCACCTCATTTCAGTCACCCAGTTAAAAAAAAAAGGAAAAAAACCCCATTCTTATGGTGACAGATGGACTTCAAAGAAAAGGAAAGTGAATGGTTTTAGGAGGTAAAAAACATAAATGAGAGACACTAACAGTAAGACTTTCAGGTAATCTGAATAAAACATCAGAACAATACATGTGTGTAACTTTTTTCCATCTTTGGGGTCTAAAACGATCAGTTTGACCCTGCTTTTACCATCAATGGCTACTTTAAAATCTCTAATTTCAAAACATTTAGAAACTAGTTTAGACCAGTGAAAAACAAGTTAAAACACCCAAAAACAAGAGTGAAACATAAAAAAAAAAAAAACAAACAAAAAAACACTCCAAATAGTTTAAACATGTCCGGAACAAGCAAAACAACCTGCCACTTTAAAATCACCAAGCCCGAGTTTAAAACCTTCTGAACAAGGTGTGAAACGTACATTGTTACAATGTGAAAACAGTCTCCATCACGTAACACTAATTCAAAACAATTCCAACACAGGTCAAAAACAAAAACAAAAACTTATTTTAACAGTTATTGTCACTTCTAACATGATAGAAGTGACAATAACTGTTAAAATATGTCCAAAACTGACATAAAGTAAGTTTCAGAGCACTTTAACACCAGTGGAATTACTTGTTTAAACCCAGCTGATAGCTAAGTTAAGACTGAATATGACAAATCACTCAAGAAGACAAGAAACACTCAAAATATAATTTAAGACTTTTTAAAAATGGTGTAAATAGTAAAATGTACAATTTCAAAACCGATCTTGAAACATTCTCATCCAATCACTCATCCATCTGAGACAGATTTAGAATCATCTCGGCACTAGTTTTGAACATTTAAAACTGAGTTTCTTCAATGAAAACCTGTCAAAACTAGTCCAAAACAAATCTGAAACCATTTTCAAACGTGCCCAGAATTACGACGTTTTCAAGTGAAAACGGAAAACTTTTGTCGTGCTTTGGGGCTCCGTTTACATAACAACGGTGGTTCGAGCCACTGAAAACTGAACTTTTTGAAAACCCTCTGACTCCATCTCCCTTCTAAAACACAGCCACCGTGCATGTGGGAGTTCTGCACATGCCCAATAAGGATTTATTCACAACAATAAATGCGCACTATCCTGTTCATTCTTGAATTTAACAGCACATCTCTAATAAAGAGTACATTTACTCCACTATCTTCTCGATCACATGTAAACATAGATTCTATTTCTTACAAACAGTTACTGAGTGAGCTGAAATCATGAAGAAAGACAGTAACAAAGCGTCAATGTTTACTGCGTACTGCTCTCGAAGTGCATCCATAGGTTATTTCATTACATAAAAAGATCATGCACTGGTGGCTCAACATGAAATCTACATTGTTTCCAGCTTATTGAGTAAGTTTAAACCTCATCAGCTTTAATTTAAAAACACTTTGAACCTGGTTTCGAAACCAGTTCAGTAGTGCACAGTCTAATTCTAGTCTGAACTTGTCTCAAAACCACATAAAAACTAGTTAAAAACAATCTTAATTAGCTTTTTAAAACTGATATAATAATGACAAAAAAAATAGTTAAATAGATTCAACCTTGAAATTAGTTTCAACCACTGAACTAATTTATAACCAGTCAAATCCAAGTTCCAAAGTAGCTTCAAATAGATTCAGACAGAAGTTAACAATTACCTTTCTCCAGACATGTGAAGTAGCAGCATTAGTTTTCTCACATGTTCTATGTCACAGAACCACACAGGCTCAATTACTGTATTGCTTCTTCCGTTACTGATTCTTGAAGATTGTTTTGTTTCAGCGTCACTCTACATCCACCATCTACCTTCTCATGTACGTCTGACCTGAAGTTGTCCGTCTGGTGATTCTCACAGCAGCAGCCTCTCAAGGATGGAAATAGTTTGTTCAAAAGTAAAAGGAAGCCGAGTTTTTTGGTGTTTTCATTTGTGCTGAACACTCATCTTTTATTTATAAGCACTGTCTGAATGTGTAGGTTTGATTTAAGGAGGTGGAGCAACAGGAAAATGTGGGGTCAGGGGGAAGCCTTGTCCCATCATCTTTTTTTCTTAGAAACAAGAAAAAGGTAAAACAATCACCTTTTTCAAACAAAAGTTCTTGTTAATGTAATGAAAAGGATATAAACCATGACATACATGTAACAGTTATGACAGCTGCAGATTATATGTGAATAGTTATTTTGAAAAGAGTGTGGAGTCTCTGTGAGGGTGGGATCATCCCTCTGCACTTTGAAAACTTCTGATTTAAGTCAAGAATGTATAATATATTAGCCTTACGGTGGAAACAAAAAAAAGCACACACACTGAGCACTGCAAGTCAATTTTTGGAATAAACCCAAAATATATGTCATTTGAGACAGAAGAGGAGGGGGGTTTCCAGCAGGTATGGCCTTCCTCCACTACCCTATCAAAAGCTCTTTTGAAAGAGGCTATAAATATCTTTACATAGCCCTGTCATGCCTTCTACATATTTGCCCAAATTACTACTGCATACAGTATTTGTCCAGCATCAGACAGCGGCCGTGGAAATGTGTGTTTGCTCAATTGCTCCCAAAATTTCGCAGGGAAGGTCAAATTCTCAGTGGAAGCACTTTGCCTCACGATCATTGAGAATATAAAAGCAGGACTTCGAGGAAAAGTCACTTTAGCGAGAGAGAGAGAGACTGACTTACTGCCATCCAACAACAGTTGGTGAAATATTGATACTGCAAAGCATCCCCCGTGTCATCTGTGTCCATCATGAGTAATCTACATGCTTCTCTGCAGCAAAACACAACAGATACCATCTTATCCAAATTTGATCTGCAAACAAACAGAGTCTGGCAGGACCACAGAGTAAACTGCGCGCAGTGTTATGTCTCCAAGAGGAAATCTGTGCGCAAAATCGGTGAAGATTGTAAGAACAAGGAGTTTCTTGTTCATCATAAAACAAACAGCACTGCAGACAATAAGTGATCCTTTCATGCATCCCTCTCTCTCTCTCTCTCTCTCTCTCTCTCTCTCTCTGTGTCTGCAGTGGAGTCTGAGTCTGAGCAGCAGTCTAATGATAAGTGGGGGGTCTTTCTACTCACCCTGCGTAGTGGTTGTTGTACAGATACGCACTGACGGGACATCGCACGTTATTGCAGATTATCACACAAGTCAGTAAGACGGAGGCGTGAAATGTCCTCCTAATGTCCATCGCCATCCCTTGGTCAGCAGATCAAAGACTGGAAACACGTTGAAAGATGGAAATAAAAAGAAAAGAGTTAAGTTTGAGGGTCTGCCAGTCCAGGACCATCAGCAGATGGATAAAGTCATTCTGACGCGCTGCGCTTTATGTGATGCGGATCCAGAAAACGTGCCACAGTTGATCAGCTGGCACAGGAGAGACATTTACTGCCACTTGAAAGCCGTGGGGAGAAATTACAGGGTAGCAGCAGCAGCTCTCTCTTCTTTTTTTTTTTTTTTTTTTTTTTTTAATTAGGGGGG
>OMNM01001522.1:0-13723 GCA_900302745.1 Parablennius parvicornis
TGTCAGATTCAATGAATTGTGACGCTTCCCGACAAAACAAATTGTAGTAGTATGCTACAATGTGATATAAGTCAAGAGTTATACTCTGTAGCACCTGGCTGGTCCAGTGCATTCTTATTTTGCATATTTGTCATTTTCCTGTAATAAAATGTGCTAATTTCTAATAAGAATTTATGTCTTCTCTTTACTTATTCCATCGACCACTTTTGGATAAAGACACGTTATCCCTTTAAACACCGAGGACACATTTACTGTCAGATTACGCGCATGGACGTAAGCAGTCAGTTGAAGTTGATGATGTAAAAAGCCGGACAGAGTATGTGGGAGGGAACCGAGCAACTTGAGAGGATGACTCAAACACCGACCCTCATTGAACATCTTCTATTGTCAGACACGACTGATTGTTCATGTTTCCAATGAGAAATGACGGGAAGGATCATGGAGGGGGTGACATAAGCAGTCTGCACTCTCATCACCATGGCAAGTGGCTATTTCGAGCAAGCCAAAAAAAAAAAAAAAAGATCAATAATTTAAGAGGTGGGGGTGGGCGGGAAGAGGGACGGGATGAAATCAGCACCATGGAGAGAGCCCACTCATTCTTAAAATTGGCTTTTTACTATTACTGTCACAGAGACGATGTTTAAACGTAATCTAGAAAATGACACGGAAGCATTGACAATTAATTAGAAACTTTTATGTTTGACAATATAAACAATTTGTCAAAGATTTACCACTAAAAAGCAAATTTCCAATCAATACATTAATGTCAATAAATAACTATGTTTGTCACTGTTACGTTGGAAATCCAAGTCGTATCTGTGCAGGAAATTAACACACACAAATTGGTATAATGTCAATTGCATTAATTGAAAGTGGTCACATTGATGAAGACAAATATAATAAAATGTGTCTAAAAGGCTTATCTGTGGCGATAAATCAGATCAGTGCAAGAAAATATACTCTATTACAAAGCTCAATATACACTCACTATAAACAAACCATTTCCTCTCAATTGGCAGAGTGATAATTATGTTTGTTATGATGGTGTAGGAGTGTCATTAAATATGTTTATCTGCTACCAGGAAAAACATCAGAGCGTCCAGATTTCATCCAGAATTAAAAATAAAAAAATGCAGCGCAGAGTGTTTAATTTTAGTTATCAGAACATTTGTTGAGCGTGCTGGACTAATCTCAAGGTGAAAGATGAACATCATTATAACCAAGAAGAGGGTGCAAAGATACAGCTTCAGTGCAGGAGTATGAAACAGGCAGCTTTGTAGATGAGCACTGGGGCTCTAAAAGACAGCCACAGATTTTTACATGTTTTTCAGTCACAAACAAAACTTTTTTACAAAGTTATCAGTCCAGTAAACATCAGTCATCGAGGGCTTTTGGTCTTCTCAGCGCGTCCGTCACTACAAATAGGATCGTCCCTGTGTGAGCCTGGATCAAGATGTTTCTCCAGCTCCACCAGCAGAGTTGGAAGTAAACTGTCCAGGATGGCCAGTCCATCCCAAGAGCAGCGCAAACCCCTATAAAAGAGAAGCCAGAACAAAATATCAAACAGCAGCAGTTGTATTGGTGGTAATGATACTAAACCAATTAATGGTCAAATTAAAATCACGTGAAACTATGATCGTGATTATTTTTATTATTATTTATTGTATTCAAAAGCAATATTAAAAAAAAACACTTTACATCAGTCTATTTTGTTAATATCCAACTTTCTAAATATTTAGTTTTACAGATATTTTTGTGCATTTTATGGACAGTATTTACAATATACAAATACAAAACCATCATTTTCAAGTTTGCTCAAATCAAATATCTCACATCATTTATGTCCAAATCTAATACTCTATATTGTTTTCAGAGCACTTTTTTGTAAAATAAACTTTACAGGTTGAGCACCACATTTTATCTCGGAAGCTTTTCATCTATTTCTCAAAGAATTAATTTTTTTAATAAAGCCATTTTTCTCTAACTTTTATACAAGTTAGTATTGCAGGTCGCTGGAGGTGAGAGAGATTAAGTTTCACTTAATAAGATTTTATTTCCCCAGAAAGAACGCAAAAGGCTTAAATGATACATCACCTGTCGTCAAGGATCAGCTGACCACTCTGCAGCAACTCTTTCACATCAGTGGATCCACCAAACACTTGATGGAGGGTCATTCCAGGGCTGAACAGCTTCCAGTGCTGGTAAATACCAAACAACCCACACATCAGCACGTGTCATGAGAACAATGACTAATGAAAAAGCATGTTCTGTAAAAATAGATGAATAAATAAAATAAAGGTTGCATGAGCTAAACAGAATGTTCCGGAGAAGAGCATTTAATACAAAGCGTAGAGATGGCTTATTGTGTTTGTTTCACCTTGTGATTAATGCCCTTGGTCATTCTCATTCCCATCACCAGCACCTCCTCCAATCTGTCAAATGAACATTTCTCATGAATGGAGTTCACATTGAAGAGACGTTTAAAGGAAAAGCACAGAGTCAGGGGCCTGAATATAAGTGTGACAATTGTATATCTAGAGGACAGAATATTTGAAAGAACAAACATCTGAATGCCGTTGCTCATTATGTGCTGGGCGACACTCGGAATCTCACATGGTCAGCTCGTCGTTGGACACTGTGTTATTACCACACATGTTCATCACAAGTGCACAACACCACTTCCTGTAACTGTCAGCGCTCACAGTTCAAGACAGCCGAGTGGAATCCGCCTCCGTGTGCCATGCCCCCTCCGCATTACTTCACGGATCCACACGTCAGGCTCCAGAGTTTGGGTCCGAGCCTCCCGGACGACGCCCCCGTCTCCGAGAGGAATGAAACGTCCGTGTGCTCCTTCAAAGACGACAAAATGACCAATTTATCCCGTGCTACCAAAGATTAGTTAGTACTTCATTGTAGATAACATTACCTGGGCCAACACCGATGTACTGTTTTCCTTTCCAGTAGTTCAGATTGTGAAGACTTACTGAATCCTGCACGGCATTAAAAAAAAGATTAGATTGCTGCGATTTTTTTAAAAAGCCTTGAAGAACTACAAACTATCTCCATGGTAACACAGAAACCTTTGGCCTTCATTCCTCTTTTAGATAAGTCTTTGTGAAGCAGCCGGTGTATTGAAGGTTGAGGAGAAATGTAATCAGACAGCCACATAATTGTTGAGAAATACTGCTGGGAACTTACATGGCGTGCAAAATTAGAAACCTCGTACTGCAGAAAGCCTCGCTGCTGGAGCGTGGTCCTGGCGCACTGGTACATCTCCGCCATCACGTCTTCGCCGGGTACGGCGACTCGGCTGCTCTGCACTTGTTTGAACAGCTCGGTGCCTCGCTCTAGAGTCAACTGGTATAGAGACACGTGGTCATCGCAGACCTCCAGCAGCTCATTCAACTCTTTCTCCCACGATTCAACCGTTTGTTTCGGACGTCCAAACATCACGTCCACCGACACTCGACCAGGACACAGCCTGCGGGCCTCGTCAAGGGTTCGTAAGGCCTCGTCACAACTGTGATCTCTTCCAAGAAGTTTCAAGTCCTCATCCTGCAAAGACTGAAGAAAGGACGATGTCACTGTTAAAAGAACTTAAAACTGTAATGTTGTTTTATTACAAGAATAGGATGGATTGGAGTTACCTGAAGTCCAATGGAGAAACGGTTGACCCCAGCACTACAGTATTCCTCGAGCTTTGACTTTCCTGCAGGTGTCGGGTTGACCTCCAGCGTGACCTCCGCCTCATCCGAGAGGTGGACTCGCCTGGAAATCGTTTCAAGGATGGCAGCGATTGTGGAGGGGTGAGCCAAGCTTGGAGTCCCCCCACCAAAAAATACTGAGGTGATGCTGCAAAACACATTTAAGGGATGGTAGCGGAACTTGTTAAAAGCTGCAAAGTATAACCAGCGAATTGGCTTTTAATTGGAGTTAAAATAGATCATAATAGAATACCTCGCGACTTTACTCAGCTGCAACAAAGTCTCCGCCTCCTGCTGAAGGCACCTGGTCATGAGGTGGTCTTTGTTTTCTTTGGGGATGTACTTGTTGAAATTACAGTAGGTGCACCTCCTGAGACAATAAGGCCACTGAGGACAGAGGAACACTCATCAGAAAACACGTTTATATGTTGATGTCTGCAAATCCCTTTGGAATAAAGGAAGAATGATGAACCCTGCTCACGTGCACATAGAGAGACGCCTGCTCTGTGAGCTCAGCAGATCGTGCCCATTCATATCCATGTTCTGTGAGCTCGCCAGTAGAAAAGCAGCGCACGCGACTGAGCGCAGCACGGAGCGGAATTTTGATCATCCCGGTGACAGTTTGTGTCCTACCGCCTGTAAAACAGCATGGCGGAAGGTCCGAGTTTCAAGTGAAGACACGGATCACTGTACCCGTGGAAACACGCGTCTGTCCACATCATGACTGTCATATAACTTCACAGTTACACTGACAGTCATGACATGTTTCTAGTGGCTGTGACTTCAGTCCTAACAGGAAACACGTTATGTGATTTCCTGTTTGCGCCCGTGTTTGCCACAGGGGTGCGCTGTTTTGTTATCTTAAAAAAATAAAGAGCAGAAATATACAATACTTTTTGTGGATTTTAGTGTATACTTTTTGCTTTTATAAAGAACTAAAAACATCATACTTTTTCTTACTTACTTTCTTTCTTTCTTTCTTTCTTTCTTTCTTTCTTTCTTTCTTTCTTTCTTTCTTTCTTTCTTTCTTTCTTTCTTTCTTTCTTTCTTTCTTTCTTTCTTTCTTTCTTTTCCTCCTGTGCTATTTGTTCAATTTGTGTATCACGGACATTCAACCCGTCGAACAGAACAGAATAGAATAGATTTTTTTTATTGGTGCAGATAAAGAATATTTGTCTTGTGGGATGTGTGGGCAACAAAAAAAATAAATCATCTGTTTGTTTCTATGATTAACAGTAACACACCTTTACAACTTGGAAGTCAGTGTCACCAAAACAGGGCAAACACAGATAGACAGACAATCACACACATTTTGGATCAATACTAATACATAACTACATAAATTACTTTGTGGGTCTTCACGTGTATTTTGTTTTTTTTTAACTGTGGGAGGAAACCAGAGAATCCAGAGAAAACTAATGTATGCAAGGGGAGAACACCCAAACTCCACCTTGCATGAAATCAAACCTACAACATTTTCGCCATTGATGCTGATCAATATAATTTCTAAGATAGTTGAGAATCACCGGAACAATGCCAGGAATGAGAAAGACCTGATGGGATTTTTCTAATGAGGTTAACATCATCATTAAGTTTACAATTTGTTTTCTGCAACCTGTATGCTGTTTTTACAACTCACTTTGTTAAATCTGATCAACATACTTATGTTAGGTATATAGAATCATGTTTATATTATATCTATATTGTTATTATGCAATAAGCTGTAACCCTAACCCTCAGTATATTTTCCAGATCACATGCAGGCATATGCTATCTGACAATAATGTATAAATACTGAAATTCCATCAGTCTTTTTAAACTGTATTTGTTGTTGCACTGATACAAACATATACAAGTCTATATTTGGAATATAATTTCTGCTCCACTCGCACAGGATCAAACATCTTTAATGAGGTATTGATTTTCCTGAACGTTGAGCAAAACTCAGTCTGGTGTGGTGACATAACCTTCTTTAAAATCTGAATTGTCTTTTCTTTTTTTTTTTTGTTTTTGTAAAACCAAAATGTTACATGTATTACATAAGACCTTTACTTAACGGGTTTCAGTTATTTTGAAGTCTTCATTCGTTGTGATGTATACAAGACATCTTTTATTTTTTAGTGGACACAGAGTTCTGACACATTGAAATCAAACCATAAATGTGTTTCACTGGTGAACAAAGACCAGAGACTCTATTGATGTCAGATATACAAATTACCCATGGCTGTGAGTCTGTATGCAAGTAATGATCACACATACACACAGCAGCAGCCTATTAATTCCCAAATGTCACCAAAGTAATCAATTTCATAGTAGTAAGATTTCACCAGAGTTGTCAATATTTGTGCATGTGCACACTGCCAGCTGCTCGCCCTGAGGACATTTTCCACTTAATATTCAACCTGCTGCCAAATTCTCTAATCATCAGATGTAGATGGACAGAGCAAGGGAGAGGACATTGGGAACAGCGAGGGATACAGTTTCCCTGAAAATAAGTGGATGTCCAGTTCGAAACAGCAGAACTCTATGACTTTGTTGCACGACTGAATCTCTGCTGAAATCTGACCAATGGAAAAGAGGAAGAAAGGTAAGCTTTTCAATCTAAGACAGTAATACGATGTAACCATGGGATAGAAACTATTCTTATTTTGCTGTTTGAACTTATGTTACAAAGAGTCTGAATATATCAACGCTGATGCCTTAGGAAATGAAGTAAATGTGAAATGACTATATGTCTTAATGAACTCTCTGAAATAAACTGTCACTGCTGCTCAGATGCCAAAGAACATTAGAAAACCAGTATTAAAAGCTAAAAGTTGTTTAGCCATTGAAGGATAAAACCTCAGCATTTACTGATGACAACATCTCAACAGAAAGTGAGCATATGGATATTTGAAACATGATGAATACGTTTAATAATGTGAGCAAGTGATACACCTTAAGTTTCCACATTCAGATGGTCCATCTGTTCTTACGTTCTCTCAGGATCTGCTATTGAACTGAGGCTTATGGTGATCGGGACCAGTGGACCATCCCAGTTTCTCCTAACAAACGCCATACTTGGAAGGAAGGAGTTTACTAAGGATGTCACCAGCATTTCTAGCAGCTTGAAGAACACCGGAGAGCTGGCTGGCAGACGAGTGACGGTGGTCAATGGACCCAACATCTACGACAAGGATATATCTCGAGTCAAGAGGAAGATGGAGCTGAGAAAGTCAAAGTGCTTATGTATACCTGGCCCTCATGCCTTCCTTATTGCTTTTGACATTGAGAAAATCTCCCCGAATGACATGAAATCCCCGAGACTGATGAAGGAGCGTTTTGGGAGACACTGTCTGAGACACTGCATGGTCCTGCTGGCCTACGAAGGAAACCTGGACGGATTTGACTTGGAAGACAAAGTGCTGAAGACAGATTGGCACCTGCGGGAACTGATAGAGAAGTACGGTGGACGCTTTCACGTGTTCAGCAAGAACTGGAGAGATCGAAGTCAGGACAGAGAGCTCCTGAGGAAGATAGAGCTGATGGTTGCCTCTTTAGGCGGAGGTTACTTTTCCAGCAGAACTTTCCAGAAAGCGGAGGACTCTGTAAAGAAAGAGGAAAAGAGGTTGAGGAAGCAGAGGGCGTCGGAGATCGAGAAGACGTGGAATGAAATGGAAAAGCAATACGTGGCGGAGGAGCTGTGCTGCAAGAAGAACGCTTTCACCGCCAACGTCAGCGCTGAGATCAGAGCCAAAGCAGAGGTGGACAACGAGTGGCTGAGAACATCCTTGGCCAGAGGACTGGGGACGGGGATTGTGGTGGGGGCTGTGATGGGAGCACTGGTCGGGTCCATTGAGGGGCCAGGCGGGATGGTTCTGTATGGTATCATAGGCGGAGCTGTTGGCGGATCAGCGGGGGGAACCGCCCAGGTGGCAATAGAGCACATGGACAACAGAACCGCACCGACTGCTAGACTAAACTTCAACTCAATCTTCATCAATCGCTTCTTTTCAGCTCCTCGTGCTTGACAGCCTGATTGATGGTTTCCTTTTCAAACTTTCTCAAACAAACTTTATATTTGAGCTCATTGTTCATAACTTGTGAGCTGTCTGAATGTTGAAATGACTTTACAGTTCAAATGAAAGCCCAGTCTGCTTAATTTTTTGCAAAATTCATGTAAGAAACATTTTGTAAAATTGGCTCTGATTTACTTGATGATAAATGAAGACAGCCACAGAGTTGTCTCATATCTTAGTTTCAGTAGATTTTTGTGCACTTTGAACGATTTCAACATTCGTCCTCCAGCAATGGCTTGTCTTTGTCTAGTTAATGTGTACAGTAGCTCAGATAACATTCAGGGTGGAGTCTCACTGAGCACACCATTGTCTAACATCCTGCCCCTTTTCATGACAACACACATACCTTAGTACACCTGCTGAAAGCAAACCACAGACGTCTTTTAGATATTGTCACCTCAAACTGTGAAAAGGAGTAAAGCCTTAGAGCAGTGTTACCTGACAGAGACCAGCTGGGACAGGTAAGACCCCGTTTGTATTAGTATGTTTTTAATTCTTTTTTGTTTGAATATTTGTTAAAGTTCTCCACTGTCTTTTAATGCCACTCTGAGGAATCATTTATGAAAATGTTTTGCGACATGAAACTTTTTCTATCTGACAGCAATAGTGTCAAAACTAAGAAATCACACCTGGTGTGAACGGCAGACTTCAGTGCGTAACTTTTGTGTTGAGCCGTATCTCCCTGGTGAAGCAACCGAGGATTTGGTTGCTACCTGTTTGACTACATATTTACGGGCTTCAGTTCTCTGTAATGTTCTTCATAACAAAGAATCCACATGTCTTTGGCAGTGAGACCACTCAACCAGGAAAATAATCAGATCAAGAGTACTTAGTGTAAGTAAAATCAATGCTTGACACTCCCATTAGAGGTCAATGTCAACTATTTGTGAGTCAGTTGTATTTTTGGGAATGTACCCACATCAACAAAACATTACAGGAATCTGAGGTATGTAGCATCAGAGTACATTTGTCAAATAGCACAGCATATAAACATATTTCAGTAATTGTGGTGAGACACTTTTACCCTAATAAACCAGCAATAACTTTTCAGCAAAGGATTCTTATAGAAATAGAGTGATAGAAAGATAAATGGGACCTTTCAGATTAGATGTTCACATGTTATGACACTTTAGATGTTTTACATTTAGTCACTGAGCTTTAAAATTTGTTTAATCTTCCTACTCTTTCCATTTGTTATCTCTTGATTGCTTAGCTTTACCTTGTGAACCTTTGGAGGGGGCGGAAACCTGAACTCACATGTTTGAAACACACTCCACAACCATCAATTAAACGCTGCTGACGCTGTGCTTTAACATGTGTGTGTGTGTAGAGTCTCGCCAGTTGCTCACGTACTTTTGAATCTAGAATTTTACATATTTTCACCTGAATAAAAAAAGATGTGCATACTTTCTAAAGTACGTCCTATACAAATGTACCCAACAATAATTCTGGAGATTCAGTTATTATTCTTTTATTAGGTAATAATCCTCTTTTAAGCTCTCCTTGCCAGAATAATAATAAAAAGTTCTGATATTCATGAAATGACAAGTACCACTTTTGCTTTGTTTTCTGTTTTCCCTTATTAACATTCACACAGCACAGCTTCCAGTGTCAACTCGGTGTTGAATAAAAAGTCACGACAGGAAAAAACAAACAAAAAAAAACTAAAGACAAAGCTTTGTATCTCTGTTCATTGACTTAAATAGGTTATAATTATTTTTTTTAGGACATGGCCTCCACCATCAGCCTCCTTCCAGAGAAACACTTTTTGTGCCCTCTGTGCAAAGACGTCTTTACCAACCCTGTGACCACACCATGTGGACACAGCTTCTGCTTGTCCTGCCTCTGCCACTACTGGTCCCGACATGAGTCCAGGTACTGCCCCACCTGCAGGAGAGTGTTCGCTGACAGGCCTGACCTCAGTGTCAACCACGTACTGGCGGAGGTCGCAGACAATTACAAGATGATTCGCCCACAGAAGCCACCTGATGAGAAAAAAGTAGGTTTTTTTTCTTGCGTGAGAAACAGACAATATTGTCCCCAATATTTTATATGTTTATGCTAAAGTGTTGCACATGTGCAGGATATAAATGCTGAGCAACTGATCCAGGAAAGGCTACAAAAGATAAAAAGATTGAAACATTCGCTTCAGCTTCAGAAGGTGAAGTAAAATCTTTTAAGTTACTTCTTCATAATTTATAATAACAAAATCTATTGATTCTTAATAATGTGTCTGATTAAATGATGTTGATGTCAAATCAGATCTCCTACCTCAGAGAAGTGCGAGAGAGCCAGAAGACATTCTCCACCCTGGTGAACGCGATGGAGAAGAGTCACAAAGCGGTCGTTGCCGCCATCGAGGTGAGACAGAGAGAGGAGGAGAACAAAGTAGAAATGCTGGTGAAAGAGATTGAGCAGGAGATCCAGGAGCTGAGGAAAGAGACCGTCGAACCTGATCCCCAAGTCTCTGAGAACATCAGTCAAAGTGATGACCCGAAAAAAGTTTCCCTGGTAAGCGTCTTCATCCAGTGCTGACAAAATAATGATCAGATATTGTTTTAATGTCACACTAAAAACTGTTTCCATGTAGCCCACTCAGATGAAAGACTGGACCAGGGTTACCATAGAAACTGACCCTTGTGTCGGGATCACCCGAAGGGCATTGTCAGATATTCTGGAGAAAATAAATGCAGAAGTCAAAAGAATCTCCAAAGCTGGTGAGTAATCTTTATCTTAATTCAATCAACATGGTTCATTTGTTTTCTCACATTGTGTTCTCTTGACGCTCCCTCAGAACTGAAGAGGATAGAGAAGTACACAGGTAAGGATTTGCACATACAAATATCAGGTGTTGGATTTGCACATGCAAATATCAAGTGTTACAGAACTGATTGACGAGAATGGAATAGAAATATTGAAGGAAAAATGAAAGGTCAACTTTCTTTTGTTATCATTTTATGTGTTGATAACAACAAAAATGATATCAGCAGTCCTATATGTCTATTCATTTATGATCAAATCATCATAAATACACACCTCTCATTGTGGTTATAAAAAGAGCACTTTTAGACATTCTTGAGAAATATTAGTGCATCCTAGTGTTCACTCATTTCTTTTAAAATGCGCTATAATCACCTACTATAGGATGTAATGAAAAGGAATATTTAGATTAAAAATACCTTCCAAACGTGACCCCATATTATGCTACCAAGACATCCTTATAATATTTTTTCATACTGCTGTGGGTAAATGTAGATTACACTCTGTAACTCCAATTAACTTAAAATACATGTTGTTGGACTGTGGGAGGAAACCGGATTAACCCCCAAAACATGAATGCACACGAAGAACATGCAATCACCAAGTAGGATTCTTGCAAACCACATCTAGACTGAAACCAGTGACTTATTTCACTATGAGAGTGCTTACTACCACAACTGGGCAGCCCCCAGCAAGGTCTCCTCTTGTATTTATATTTTTTCATTAGTTTTAATGATGGATTGAATGGTACCAACATACCAAAATTGTGAATACTGGAACATAATATAATTTTAATATTTTCCAATAAGTGTGGATGACTTCCTGTTCTTTGAGTCTTAAAGTTATTATTTCTTTCCTCCCTCCTTCATAGTGGATGTCAACCTCAGTGCTAAAACAGCACATCCCTTCCTCTTGGTCTCAGATGACAGGAAACAGGTGAGGCACCTGGACAAACTCCAAGAAGTGCCCGATCACCCGAAACGCTTCGACCGCGTGGCAAACGTTCTGGCCAAAGAGAGCTTTAGCAGCGGAAGGTGCTACTGGGAAGTGGAAGTTGGGGAAAAGGTCGAATGGAATCTGGGTGTTGCCAGACAGTCCATAAACAGGAAGGGAAACTTCACTGTGTGTCCAGCAAATGGGTTTTGGACTTTAAGCCTAAGGGCTGGAGGTCAGTACATCGCAAATGACTCTCCTGCTACTCTGCTGGCCCCAGAGGTCCGTCCCAAGAAGGTGGGCATCTTTGTGGATTACACAGAAGGCCGCGTGTCTTTCTACTGCATAGATTCTGGAGTTCACATATACACCTTCACAGATACCTTCACTGACAGGCTTCATCCATTCTTCAGTCCTGGACGACTGCATGGAGGTAAAAATGCAGCTCCTCTAATAATCGAATCAAACTTTTGCAGCATCTGAGTCTAATGGACCTCACAATTGTTAAGATATTTATATTTGTTATTATTTTTGATTCGTTTGAAAAACTACAATGAACCACATGCTCGTCAGTACGTTAAACATGAGGTTGAATAAGGACTCCTAACACTTGAAAACTTCAATGAAACTCATAAACAGACTGAAAAAGAAAAAGCAGGGAGTATAAAAAAACAGAAGGCTCTCATAAATGAACAAGTGAGTCAAAGAGGAATAAGAAGAGAAAGAAAAAGGGGATTGCTGAGTTGGATGGATGTGTGGGGCTGCAGGGTTGGGACAGAGGTTGACGAGGAGCGGGGAGGGAGGGCGCAGTGGAACAGCAGGGCATTGTGCCCGTACACCAGGCACTGGGAGACACACTCAAACACATTCACGCATTCACACACTGACACAGTCGTGCACACAAGCGCATGCTTCTGCCCACTGCCACACAGACTCGCGCTGGCATCTCCGAGGGCAGCCCCATCTTCAGTCCAGTCCTGGGTGTCCAAGCTGATCGCCCATCACTACAGCAGATCCCCCACCAGCCTCTGGGATTGAGCCTGACGCTGGTGTCTGGAACATCTGCTGAGCCAAGTGTATTCTCAGGGCTGCCGTTCACCACTGCAGGAATCCACAGCTGAGCAACACAAACCAAGCACGGACCAGCGAACAAACCCTAATCTGTGAATCATCTTCGAGGAGCAGTGAACCTGTGCACCTCCTTTGAGGTAATTATGTTCAGTTTTTTGTAAAACCTGACCGAAATCTGCCATTTTTCCTGACGACAAACTGATGCAGATCTTTTTGTCACGTGGTCATATTAGTTTTGTATGTGATATTTTCTCCTGCAGCTTTGTGGAAAAGATATTGTTGGCATGTATGTGGAGGGTGATGAGTTGCTCAGAAGAGTTTGGAGAGTTCCAATAGCTTCAAACTGATGAAAAAACGAAACACAAACTTTTATCTAAATCAAATATGATATGTTGTAAGTTTGTGAGGATGATCATTTCAAACAGGATTGAATTCATTTGATCCATCATTGCCTCTCATCTCACAAAAATCAAGTTTATCTCTTTCAAATCTGATTATTATCTGCTACAATCTTATTTCCAGCACTCATGTTGGTACTAGATCTTGTTCATGCTGGACTTTATTCACAGAATTATGAGAGTTGTGATAAACAGATGAGACAGGTCCTCCAGGCCCACTCTACGAGCTTTCATGAAAGCTGCTTGTGTTCTGAGTCTCCTCATGTTTTTCTGAGATAATCCACTCACCCGACAAGGCGTAGCTCAACACCCACAGCTGTGTCAAAGAAGGCTATTCTCTGTGCTTCTTAGAGGAATCCACTAAATATGGACCTCACAGCCTGTTTCCAAATATTTATGATAAATATATGTTCCATTAGTCTCCTCGTCCTTTGCTAACACCATAGATATTGTTGTAAACTAGCCCGAGTTTGAGCTATAGTTTGTTTATGGCAGTTTTCCTTCAGAGATTGTTTGCATATAAAAGAGAGAAAAAGAGAGAGGATAACTCATTATGCCTTCTTGTCATTTTCTGACTTTCAGGTTATCACTAACCTGAGCTGACCTCGTCAAATCTTTACTGTGGTCCAGAGGCTGAGGATCGAGTGGCTCTTCTACCACAGACTCTCGCTTCTTCGTTGGACTTTGAACTCCGTCCTGTACTGCAGAGACAGATATAACACCAAGACAAATCACAGTGAGATCAGACAACAGCTTTCACCATGGCAACCACTGGCATGCAGTTGCTGGGTTTGATCCT